>LOJH01060705.1:2372-13084 GCA_001685095.1 Ellobius talpinus
AGCTACCTCTCCAGCCCCAGAGACCCTATTTTTAAAATTGTTTTAGCATGCAGTCTGTAAGTCATGGGTGGGCACTGGCCACTGTCCAACCCTCTCAACAGTGTCCTCCCTGCAGCCTGCTGAGGGATGCCCAAGAAGTTCCAGGGCGAGAACAGCAAGTCGGCAGCTGCCCGAGCACGGAGGGCTGAAGCCAAGGCGGCAGCTGATGCCAAGAAACAGAAGGAGCTGGAAGATGCTTACTGGAAGGATGAGGACAAACACGTGATGCGGAAGGAGCAGCGTAAGGTGGGTGGCGCTGCGGCCTGGGGTCAGCCCTAGGTAACCATGGAAGGATGTGGACGCAGCAGCTAGCTGAAGTGGTCCTGCCTTTGTCCCCAGCCTTGTGTCCCATTCTTGACCTTTGAGCCCCAGGTGCCAACTTGGTGCTTGAGGAGCAGTTTCGGGCGGTGCTGACAGGTCAGCCCACTAGGGGGCAACAGAGACCTATAGTCCCCTCCGCGGGCCTCACCCTGCTGGGCCCCTGAGATGACCAGTACCAGCTTCCTTTGTGCTCAGCCATTCTTCCTGCCTTAGCTTCCCCCACAGCTCGGGATACTACAGGATCAAACCATTATCAGAAGTTTTTTGTGCGTCTCAATACTGATGACCCCTTGGTCCTGGGCTCTTGGAACTTTCTGGAAACTGTCCCTTCTTTGGGCACAGGATCTACCAGCACACAACCCTGCCCAGGCTCTCTGCCCTCGGGACAGAAGAGGTCCCAAGACCAGGACTTGTGGAGGAGTCTCAGTGGGCAGCTGCTGTCCAGAGGCACTGTGGCAGGTCCTGGCTGAGAGCAGGGTGCTGCTGCCTCTGACTTAGGGAGAAACTGAGGCAGACTCCAGTAGCTGCCCTCAAATATCTTTGACTGTGAACTCAGATAGGCTTTCCTGCCTGCATTTGGAACAGAGGCTCAGGGAGTGAGTACCCTTGTGAAACACTTTAGCTGCAAGAGTGCCCTGGGGGATTGAAAGGAAGGGATCAGCACCCACTTGGGTCCCACCCGTGGTGCCTCAGGCGGCATCTAGATAGATACAGCCCCCCAAGGTGACCCTGTTACTATCATAGGAGGAGAAGGAGAAGCGACGTCTCGAGCAGCTGGAACGCAAGAAGGAGACACAGCGCCTGCTGGAGGAGGAAGACTCCCGGCTCAAGGGCGGCAAGGCCCCTCGTGTGGCATCCACAAAAGTCACCCGTGCGCAGATCGAGGACTCCCTGCGCCGAGAGCAGCGTGCTGAGCCAGGTGTGCGGGGTGCCGGGGTGCTGGGGGCGGTGCACCCCAACCGCAGCTGCTCACATCCTGTCCCTGTTGTATTGTGCCCCCCCCCATTCCAGTGGAGAAGGTCAAGAGCCACCTGGAGCTGCCGCTGGAGGAGAATTTGAACAGGCGTGCGCAGGAGGAGGGCATCTTGGAGGCGCGCACTGTAGAGGACGCCATAGCAGTACTCAGGTGGGCGTGGCCTGTGGCGGTGGGGCGGGGCCTTGCAGGCATGGGCGGGGCCTAGGCATGGACTTTGGGAGCTGACTCTAGGCCCCACAGTGTGGCAGAGGATGCAGACCGGCACCCTGAGCGCCGTATGCGTGCGGCCTTCACCGCGTTCGAGGAGGTACAGCTGCCGCGACTGAAGCAGGAGAACCCCAACATGCGGCTATCGCAGCTGAAGCAGCTGCTGAAGAAGGAGTGGTTGCGCTCACCAGACAACCCTATGAACCAGCGTGTGCGGCCTTTCAATGCACCCAAGTGACAGAACCAGGCCTGAGTCCAGCTTGTCCAGGTCCAGCTCATCCAAGTCCAGGCGTCCCCCTCCAGCCAGGCCTGGGTATTCAGAGAGTTCCGAGCCAGTGAGTTGCCCTCAGCAATCCAGAGGGTCCCCACTCTGAGCATCACCCAGCCCCTGTGCGCCCTATGGAGCACCTGCCCAATAAAGGCTGTGGCGAGGCTGCCTGAGGCCCATGTCATGTGTGGTGGGGACTGTTGGAGGGAGGCATGGTGTGATGGCCATGTCCAAACCTGCCGGCCCCCTACACAGAGGGCAGGGTTTGCAGAGATGGCTGAGGCCACACAGCAGCAGGGGCAGAGCTGTACTCACCCTGAGCTGAGGTATGAGGCAGCTTTCTTCTGGCTGACAGGCAGGGAACATGAGGGTGCTGGGCCGGCTGAGGACGGCAGGTGGACCATTGACCGTGAGGTGTGAGCCCAGAACTGCTTTCTCTACTCTAGCATTAACCCTGAAGATCAGAGAGGGCGCTGGAGAGACCCACACACCTATGTAGGTAGTGCAAACTGCCTGCCAGTGTGCTGAGGGCTCTTAGATCCTGGTCGTGTCCCTACTGCAGAGTGGCTGGATAGGAAGTGCGCTGGGGGTGTGGTCGGTGAGGAGTGCTCACTGGAGAGCAGAGAACTTCCGGCCTGCCTAGGAAGTGGCGCTGAGCTGCTGGACTCCTGGCCCCAGTGGCCCCAGAACATTAAAATGGCCATCGTGGGGAAACAAAGGCACAAGGGCAGATATCAGGTCCCACGGTGGTGACAGCCACACACAAGGTCATCATCTGCCGCCTGTCTCCTCAGCCCGTTTTTTCTTGGATTCTCCCTACATAGCAACTATCCCCTCAAGACCTGTGATCTCTCTGTTTCTTGTACCAAGAGGAAAGCAGGTCTCCCTGCAGGTGTTCCCAGGTTCCAAAGGGCCAGGGCTGCGCCGAAGGGGTTGGTTTTGATCCAGTGTAAGTCTCATGAAATAGGCCTTGAAGAGTGTGAGAGAAGGACCCACCGCTGCCGCTACAGGGGACTTGCCTAGAAGAGTCTGGGGCAGTAAGCCCTGTAAAATCAGTGTGGCCAGAGGAGTCAGGAATGTGACTGACCGACAGCACTTGGCTCTGGCCTCAGAACTGGGAAGTGAAAAAATTCCTAAACTTGATATGGGGGTGTATGCTTGCCATCCCAGTACTCACTTGGGGTGCCTGCCTGCTATCGACACTCGGCAGAGTCAGCAGTTCACGGCCATCCTTGCTCTGGGGTGATGCCAAGGCCAGATTTGGCTCCACGGTTCTAAATGGGTTGTGGGGAGAGAGGGTGGGTACCCAACAATGACTGGACAAGGCTCTGGATAGCGGTTCACCAAGGGGAACCCCGAGAACAGGACTAGAGGGTGCCTGGCATCTCTGGAAAAGGCCTGGTGAGGGTTAAGGGAGGGAATAGGAAGGCCCCTTGCAAGGGGTGTGGCAGCGACGCAGCAGCTGGGCGTTCACGACCCTGAGCTGTGTCTCCTGCACTCCTGTGCTACCCACTCCTCACCCCAGTGACTGCTGGGATGCGAACGCTAGGCGAAGGAGCCAACCATGCTTTTGGCTCCCAGGTGCTTCAGCTACAAAACGGGCCTCGGTAGCTCGTGAAATGGTGTTTGCATCCCCCTTGGCTGCGTCCAAGATCTTAGGCTCCTGCTCTTGGGAGGCTGGAGCAGGAGAATTTCCAGAGTTCAAGGCCAACCTGAACTACAGACACCTCCAAAAAAGAAAAAATTATTCAGAGAGCTGGAAAGATGGCTCAGTAGGTAAGAGCACTCATTGCTCTTGCAGAGGACCCAGGTTCGATCCCAGAACCACATGGTGCCTCACAACTGGAGTGTCAGGGGCTCCGGTGACCTGAGTTCTCCGAGAGCACCAGATACAAACGTGGTGCGCACACATATATACGTACAGACACGTGTCCAGACGAGACACTATGCACATAAACGTTGACAGGGTCTGATTAACCAAGGTTGACCTTAAACTTATTGTCCCTACACCTTCCTCCTGCTGGGGCCCCATGCTTTCATGGACTCCATGGAACGGGAGACATGATGGAGGGCCTCGTTGGGAAGGACACACACCCTCTGAGGAAGGCATCCCACGGACCGCCCACTGACCAGTTAGGTCTCCTGGTGACAGGAAGAAGCCAGCAGAGGGGGTAGGGGCGTTGGGCCCACTGCAGAGCATCGGGGAGCCAGGCAGGCGAGTTCCTGCAGAGAGAATACAAAGGATCAGAGCCATATGTGGTGACTCTCGCCAGTCTGAGGCAGGAGCATTGCTGTAAGTCCAAAGTGAGGTTGAGCCATATACAGAGACACAGTGTCAAAATAAATATTATGCAGACAGGCGCGGAAAGACCAGGATACAGCCTTTGTTCTGTAGCAAAGCCGTGTCGCCTGGAATCCCGGCCCGCGCCTGCGCACTAGGAGAGGGAAAAATCCCCGGCTCCAGGAGGGGGTGAGAGGGGAGTTCCGCGCTGCGCGTTTGTTCCTCACCTGGGCTTTCCCTGTGCGGGGAGGGGGGTTGCATTTCCCACGCGCATGCGCCCGTCGCTGCAAGTCCCTGGGGACTAGGGGAATCCTCCACCGCCCCAACGCCCACGCGGTCCGGGGAAACCGGCTTGAACCAGAGTGGAGCTCCCCGCGAGGGCGGCGGAGGCGGGTTGCCAGCGGGGTCTTCCCCACGTTCCCGCACTCGCGGTCGCCATGGCAACCGCGGGGGATGCAGAGTAAGAGGAACGGGGAAGTCGGGCTGATGTGCGCATGCGCCGGCGGAGCAGGGGTTTCCCTCGGTGTGAGGACGTGGCCGAGGAGACAGGGACAAAGGGACCCGTGCGCTGCTGCAGCGGAGCCGGGCGTCCTGGTCCCGTCGCCCCGCCCGACCCAGGAATTACCAAACTCGCGGCCCTGCACACCTGTGAGCCCAGCACTTCTTGGAGGCAGGAGAATTAGGAGTTCGAGGCCAACGTGGGCTCCAAGAGGCCTTGTCTAAAAATTAAAAATAGATCACAGGCACAGAAACTGCAGCCATAATTTGGCTCCTCATCTCCCCACCCCAACCTCTTCCTCAGCGTCTTCTTCCCAGAGTCTCCCCACCCCCATCTTCTCCCCTTCCCCTTGTGCCTACCATCTCCCCGCAAACCCCCCAACCCCTTTCCCATAACCCCCTCCACGCCTCCACGTCCGCATCCCGGGCCTTGAACTCCATCCCAGAATACAAGAACGTGCAAAAAAAGGCGTGGAGCCCTCAACGTGAGCGCCTTTGGTGTCCTCCAGAACCAGGACCCTGGCTGCGCCCTTCCCAACGCATCACGCAGACGCATCTGCGCGAGGCTCAGTCTCCTGTCGTGGGCTGCCGCGCGGCTGCCTTTGTCCTCAGCACGAAGCTTGCTTCCTTTCATCTCCTTCCTTTGTGGGGAAAGTGAACCGCAAGGAGGGTCAGGCCCCAGCGACCTCCTGAACACTCCTTGTCCTTGGTCCCTGGGACCGAGGTCCCCAACGACGGAGCAGCCCCACTGTGTTCCTGAAGTTTCGGGGACGTCCTGCAGAAGGCACGAAGGACCTTCTGGGCTGGATCCAAAGACCCTTCCTAAGTGTCTCTCTGCACAGCCCCTCATTCCTTGAGGGTGGGTCGCCCCAGACGCAGCTCCTTCTCTCCAAGTGGCCTTTGGCTCCTCTTTCTCCTGGGAACGGAGAACCTTAGGGACGTGAAACCCTGGCGAGGTGGCCAGTGCGGACGCCGGCAGGGGACGGTCACCTTGAGGCTGTGGAAGAGGAGTGCGAACAGTTGCCACAGGGCGGAGCTGGCAAAAGGGTCCAAAGGCTGTGGTCCGGAGGCTGGACCGGTCCCGAGGGACTCTGGGGTTGGCCAGGGTGGGGCTCGGGAGAACTCAGGTTGGTCTTCTCGCTTGCCGGAAGAGAGAGGGATGTATGCGGGATGGGAATGTGACCTGTCACGGGGCCATCGAGGTGTGTCATGAGGCAGGGATTGTAGGCAAACCGTGACTCGGGGATCCCCACAACGATGGAATCCTTTGTCCCCACCGCTTCCCGACTTTCTGCATCGGGACACAGCGCGTGGGGAGGTGTCCTGTGGCGCCACGTATCTGCCGACCTCCCGCGAGCTCTGTCCTGCACACCCCGAGGTCCCGCTCTCTGTCTTCTCTCTCCGGGTCTTCCCCGCGGCTCCGCGGTGGGAGGGTTGCTCACAGTCCGCGTGTCGCCAGCGCATCCCAGCCCCGCCCATCTGAGGAATCCCCGGCCACCGCGGGAGCGCGGCGCAGCTCACGACGTGCTGCGGGGCTGGGGGACCAGCGAGAGGGGGACGGCTATTTTTAGGACATATGGAAGAAAAGGGGAGGGAAAAAATACAAAAACCAAAATAACAACAGCAACGAAAAATGATGGAGGCTCTTAGAGACCTCCAGGCTCCCAGGAGGAAATCTCCCTGCCTCAGACAGTGGCAGAAGGTGGGTGGGTGCTCAGGGGTGGGGCTTGGTGGGAGGGGCTACGAGGTTGGCTGGTGGGGGACCACATTGAGAGGACAAAGCAAGACATAACTAGCGGCCCAAATCTCAATCTTGAGAGCCACCTAAGAGGTGAGCAGGGGAAAACTAAGGTTTGGATTTGGTCAAGATCATCAAAAGGTCTCTGGCCTCTCCCCAGCCCAGGCTCTGCTTGCCCTCTCCTTAAACACTCCAGACCCCAGGAGGCGCATTGTTCTGTCTGGGTGATTTGACCTTCACAGTCCCGCCACCCCAGCCTCCGCCGTTAGCGGCGAAGGGGAGGGAAAAAAGGGGAGGACCCCGGCTGCGTGGGCGGCGCCTCCCAGTCAGGCACGGGGATGGATAAGTTTTCTCCGCCTGCCTCTCTGGTCACTTCGACCCCCCTCCCCTCCTAACTGGGACCTTCCAGCCTGGGCCGCGTCATTAGCTGCGGGAGTGTCCAGGCGTCCCTCCCGTTGACCATCCCCTGCCCCTGGACTCCGTCCCCGGCGGCCTCTCGGGCTCAGCTTCTTGCTGAAGCGCACTCCCCTGGGGGAGGCAACGGCTACTGCCCCTGACTGGGGTAAGGGGCAGGAATTCCCTGCCCCTGTCGTAGCCTCAGTATCCCCTGTCTGCAAACTGCGCGCTTTAAAGCAGCGGCCACCCAGGGTCGCCCCAGCCCTTGGAGCGCACTGGGAGCCGTGAAGGAGACACCTGACCGTCCCCAGCGGGCCGGGGGCTGGGGTCCGCGCTGCGGCGGCGCGCGCTCTTCGGTTCTCACGCCCTTGCCTGGCCGCCTGTTCACTTGGTTTTGCTCTCGGGCCGGGACGCAGGGGCTCCAGTAGCTGAGGCCGGAGACTGCTGGTGAGTTACAGACGGAAGCAGGGGGTGGGTGGCAGAATGACAGGGCGATGAGGTGGGGGTGTCTCTTTAAGCGGCTTCCCAAGTCCGGGTACCTGCAGGAGCCACGGGGTGCCCCTTCGTTTTCCACAGACCACGGGAAGCTGAGACTGCCCCAGAACAAGCCCTGAGTCCCTGGGGGAAGGGGCTGAGCTCCAGGGTGAGGCTGGGGACTGGGGACTGCTAGTCACACAGCGTGGTGGCAGTTCTCGTGACTTCCTATAGTACCTTCCTGGGGCATTGGTGCCTATGTTTGGCGGGGATTCCCCAGCTGTGAAGGATGGAAGCGTCGGAGATGACCTGACAGACTCACAGAATTTAGCTCTTGCTTTCTTTGTGTCAGCCCCCTGCGGTGGGTAGGTCCAGAGAGGGCTAGTACTCACCCAAGGTCACTCAGCAAGGCAGCGGGCAGAGCAGTCATAAGCTTACCCTCCTTCGGGTGGGGTCCTGTCTGGGTTTTTCCCAACCTGCCTTCACTCTTGAGCGTGGGATGTAAGGCCCCTCAAACTGGTTCCCAGGAATTACAGAGATTAAGTTAGGGTCCCCAGGGCTCACGAGTGTCCTGGCCACTTGGCTATGAAGGAGCTTGGAGACTGCCTGAAACCTTAGCAGGGAAAAGCCCAGGGGGCAGGTGTCTGGAGGGGGCCCACAGAGTGACCTTGGCAGCCCCTGCCCTCCCCAGCCACTGTCTGCCCTAGAGAACAGAAGGCAGAGTCCCCTGCTACCTAGATAGCCACTGCCCCTTGCCCACGTCCTAGGAAGAGAGAAGTGGCACTTTCAAGTTCACAGCAGCGAAGGAGGAACCAGAAGGTGGAAGGGAAATGGGGAATGCTGGGAACAGGCAGTATGCAGGGCCCAAGGCTCAGGGGTGAGGCCTCTCTGGCATGGGCCTAGGGTAGCTTTAGGGACACCCAAGGCCTCATTGACAAATGAAGCATTTCATTGTATTTTGGGAGAAAGTCTCCTCACATAGTCCCAACTGACTTTGAGCTCAGAGGTTGGCCTTTCTCTGCCCCCTAAGTGATGGAATTAAAAGCCTGGGCCACCTCGTCCAGCCTGGGGGTCTTGTTTGTTTAGATTTTTTTGTTTCTTTGGTTTTTTTTTTTAAATACAATGTCTTGGATGCCCAGGCTGTTCTGGAGCCTGAGGTCTTCCCACCTCAAACACTAGGCTCACAGCTGTGTGTCTCCACACTTAACTAAAGCCATCAGCCTCAAAGATTGCAGGGGTTAATATCTTTAGCTGGACTGTGGTGGCGCACACCTTTAATCCCAGCACTCAGGTGACAGAGGCAGGCGGATCTCTCAGAGTTCGAGGCCAACCTGGTCTACAGAGTGAGTTCCAGGACAGCCAGGGTGACAGAGAAATCCTGTCTCAAAACAAAACAAAAAAGGAACACTGTGGTGCTGTCCCATCGGGTACCCATATCTGATCTTTATAGGTACGGAGAAGAAAAGAACCACAGGCAGAGCTGTCCTACCGCGGAGGGGCAACGGCGAGGGACTAAGAGAAAGGCCTCAGGTTAGTGGCCTTGAGAGCCCCTTGAACCCCAGGTTGAGTTTTCTCACCCTAGTCACCTCTGTGGGTCCTAGAGCTGATGACTGCCAGGCCTGGGATTAGGAACCTTTCATCCCAGCCCTTGGGAAGCAGTCATGAGGATTTTAGGTGGAAGGACAGTCTGGGCTGCACATTGATACTTTGTCTCAAAAAACAGCAAAGGCAGGACCTGGAGGTGGTGGTTAGAGAGCGCATCGTAGGAGGCTAGGGTGTGATCAGGCCCCTTCCCGTGACCTCCCGTGACCTCAGCCTTGGATCCAGGGCAGGTAGGAGGATAGCAGGCTTGCTGCCTGCCAGCCTAGTCCCAGGCTCTGTGAGAGACCCTGTCTCAAGGGAATAAAGTCACGATGATCCACAGACACTGAACACCCTCTGGCTGCTCAGAGACATCCCACACAGAGACAGAAAGACACACACACACACACAATATAATAAATAAATAAAGCACTGGGCAGTTGGATACAGACAGCTCAGAAGTCTGAGGCTGGCCTTGACTCTAGCAAGTTTGAGGACAGAGTGATATAAACTTTGTCCCTATTTTAAAAAATGCATACACACAAACTTAAATTCAATTAAAAATTTTTAGAGAACTAATTTTGATTCTTTTAAAGCATGTGTCTGTATCCATGTGTCAGTGAGCAGTACAGGTGGGATTATGGGAGGAAGCCTCCTGATGTGGGTGCTGGGGACCCCTAACCCCTGGGGGAGCAGTGGGTACTCTTGCTGAGCCATCTTGATATTCCTAAATTTAAAATAAAAAAAAAGTGTTTAGACTGGCGTGGAGGCACACACCATAAACCCACTGCTAAGAAGGCAAAGGCAGGCCAATCTGTCAGTTCAAGGCCAGCCTGGTCTCCAGAGTGAGTTCCAGTACAGCCAGGGCTCCATGGTGAGATCCTGTCTCAAAAAACAAAAACAAACAGAAAAAGAAAACAAAGGAAAAAATTAAGAAAACCTGTAAAAACAAAACAAAACAAAAAAACCAAAACTCCTGAGGCTTAAAGGGAAAAGGCCTGGGAGCAGTGACAACAGCAGTGACCTCAGACTGTGCCTGGCTCTGTCCCCCAGCTGGGAGCAGTGACCTCAGACTGTGCCTGGTTCTGTCCTCTCAGCAGGAGTGGAAAGAAAGCCAGTTCAAAGAAGTTGGTGACCTGCCCAGTGTCACACAACCTGGAGGGTGGCATTAAGGCAGGTCCAGAAGACCCTGCCACTCCCATGTTACCCCCTCCCACCTCCACTCCTGACTGACATCTAAAGTCAGCCCTGAGCTTCCATGGGATGGATATTAGTCGATCAACAAACACCGCATAGTTAGTCACTATATGTAAGGTCCTTGCTGGATACTGTGTATACAGTTCAGACTGAGACCTTTTGTCTTAAAGCAAAACAAGCAAACAAACAAACAACAATAACAACCCATCAAATGCTACTTCTGAACGAGGCCTCACTGTGAAGATTGGGCTCAGAGTCACTGTTGAAACTAGACCTCCACAGCTGAGCCTGTGGGAAGTCGTTGGCGCCTCGGCCTTGAGTGTGGGGACCAAGGATGGGTCTGCTGGCCGCAGGGTGAGGGACCTGGGCTTCGACAGCTGTTCAGTGTCTAATTGCAATGCCTGGTCACCAGGGGCTCCTTCCTGGAGAGGGCTGGGGAGTACGTGCCACCCAGTGCCTCCCTGTCACTGACCTCCAGTGACAGGGTCGTTTTCCTGTCGTTTCTCTGACTGAGGTCTGGCATGTTGGAGACCTCCACTGTCCCTGAGATACAAGCTCTGTATACAGGAGGGGTCCAAGGCACACTGATGGGTGAATCCAAGACCTCTGAGCCCCAGATAGCCCAGAATCAGTTCCCCAATATGTGTCCCCCAAGTTCTGTGATTTACCTCTCTCCTGCGCCAGGGCCTTTGCACACCCCACCCCACTGCAGCCATGACCAGCCTCCTCCCACCCC
>LOJH01060706.1:0-11091 GCA_001685095.1 Ellobius talpinus
ACTCACAGAGATCCGCCTGCCTCTGCCTCCCAAGTGTTGGGATTAAAGGTGTGCTCCACCACCACCTGGCAAAACTGTGTAAGCTTTTAAATGAGAACACACATAGCATCAAAGTGACGTGTGTATTTTAAAGTACTGAGTCTTTCAATCAGCGTTTATTAGGCAGCCAGCTCTTAACTCAGTTACAGCGGTGGCTCTCAGCCTTCCTAGTGCTGTGACCCTTTAATACAGTTCCTCATGCTGTGGGGACCCCCAACCATAAAGTTATTTTCATTGCTACTTCATAACTGTGGTTTTACTACTGTTATGAATTGTAATGTAAATATCTGTTTTCCAATGGTCTTAGATGACCCTTGTGAAAGAGTCGTTCAAGACCTCAAAGGGATTGTGACCCACAGGTTGAGAACTGCCCTACAAGGCTCTCACATCCAGAACCACATGGACATAGTTAATCCTTATACCAACCAATGACAGTCTCACTCCATTTACAGTTGAGAAAACAGGTTCAGAGGGGTTAAGCTAATTGCCTAAGATTGCACAGCTAAATAATAAGCATAGGGCCAGACTCTACACTGAACAAGAGAATGGTATGCCAGCCCACCCCCACCAAGCATCCATAGCCCTCCATAAACTCTCTCTACCCCTCCCAACCATCACTTCAGTGTGACCTTGAGGGAAGGATGTGGGTTGTAGAATCTCCAATCACAAAGGCTGAGGAAACCCTAGGAACGTGGCTCCCTGCTATCCAGTGTGTCACACAGGGCTCTGGGGCTCAGTGAAAAAGGGTCAGGCTTAGGGGGAGAGGCTGGTGTGAAGCACAGAAGGGTCACTGCCCCCTTCAACATCTGTTGCCAGACAATGTGTTTGCAGGAAGCCTCAAATTCACCTGGCTCCAGTCAGAGCAAGGACACACTCCAGAGCACTGGGGCTGACATCCAGGTCCCGTGCTCACTGGAGGTCCAACAGGCAGCTCTGAGCACACTGCTTCGTCACAGTGCTAGCCTCCCTCGGCTTCTGTGCCTCAGCCTCAGTGTTTGCCATGGTGAGTGGGTACCATCTAGAGAGGCATTCTACACGACTCTGGGCAGGAGGTGCTGAAGCAGTGCTAACAGAAGCATCAACTGGTTCAGATCTCCATCAGACTGAGACAAAGGCTTCATCAACCACTGGGCTCAGGCCCTCATCCCACGGCTGTCAACCACTCGGGGATGCTGTCTGACTCGAACAATACCACCTCCGATTCCTTCACCAGGAGGGCTCAGTAGGTTGGAGCAGCATGGTCAGCACTGTGTGCTCTTCCTCGCAGCCTCACTGGCCACATCAGCTTGGCTCCGGCCTGGAAATGGTACCCGCACACACCTCGCTCTGGCTGGCAGTTGGCCTGGCTTTGCTCCCACCTTCTGTGGACCTATTCATCACTCCTGGTTTCCTTTGGCTTCTGAAAATTAATTATCAGTGATTTGTTAAGTTCATTAGTTCTGCCTCTCAATGGCACGGAAGGCCTGCCATCTGGATGCGCGTTTTCATCTCCATGTGTGCTGTTTTGTAATTATAACAGTAAGCGTCGCGGCCCTGCAAAGCCATGCCAAAGGCACTCGGCTCACTCCTCCTCCCTTTAGACCTGAAGCCCCCCCCACCAGCATGTGTGGGTTTGTCCCAGGGGTCTCTGGGCTGTCATGCTTCAATCACATGCAAATTCCACTGGCTTTCCCTTTCCTAGGGCTCACAAAGCTCCTGAGAGCTGAATCTCAGGTGGATGCTGCCCACACCCACCACTTATTTAAACCTCCAGCTACTCTGTGAGGTCACTATTGTCAACCCAGTTTGCAGAGGCAGAAACTGCGGCTCTCACAGGCAAGCAACTTATCTAACATCAGAAAACAACTTTAAGGAACACAGGAAGATTTGTACCCAAGTCCTGAGTACACACCAGAAAATTCTCAGGCTGAGTACAGTGTGCTCTAGCAAGGCCATATTCACGCCTGCCTGTGGTAATCAATACCCTTCACCCTCCATGGTGAACCACTCCAAGTGTGGGTCTTACCCAAGTTCCATTTGTTATCCCATTTCTGTCTGGCCCTTGAGATCCAGGTCAACCCCAGAGCTATCCTGCCTGCTCAGTAGATGGAAGTTAGCGATTTGACAGCTGACAGATGCCTAGGTTGCCACCCCTAACCAGAAAAAAAGATCTTCCAAGGCAGGTGTCTACAGGACTTATCTTGTTCATCTTACAAACAAGTGAATATAGAGTGGCTGAACCACTGTTCAAGGTCCCCTGGTTAGGAAGGATTAGGGGAGCCTTGAGTGCACCCCAATCCTCCTGGAACCACACCCTCCTGTTACAAAGAGGCAAGGTTGAGGTGTGCAGTAGAGGGACCCATCTAACCCACACGTGGATGGAAAAGGCTTTAAAGAGGCGTGCAGTAGAGGTACCCATCTAACCCACAAAAGGATGGAAAAAGGCTTTAAAGAGGCTTGCAGTAGAGGGACCCATCTAACCCACACGTGGATGGAAAAGGCTTTAAAGAGTCGTGCAGTAGGGGGACCCATCTAACCCACACATGGATAGAAAAAAGCTTTGTGCTTAGGCTGAGACTACAGGAGGAAGAAGTAGCCCAGAGGATCGCAAGGATCACGATGATCGCATGCATGTGTGTATGCCAGTGTGTGTGTGCGCAAACATACATGCACCTGTGTGTATGTGTGTGTGTGCTTATATGTGTGTGCACCTGTATGTGTGTGAGTACATGTATGTATGCCTCCATGTGTGTATGTGTGTGTGTTGCATGTACATATGTGCATCTGCTTAGGAAAGAAGAGCTTGTAAAAACCCAGAACCGGGCACAAAGACACATATGAGGAACTCAGAGACATCAATGTCTCTGGAAAGTCTCAGGGCCACCTATTCATCACTTCCACCATTTGCTAAGGGTCAACAGTGACCTCATGGTGTCCTGGACCACACTGCCAAGTGACAAATGATAGCAGTGACTGCCCTTCCCCTCTGTGGATGGGACTCTGTACTCTTTACCCCATGGCACTTTGGAGAGACCTGTTGTGGCTAGCTGGCGGGAGTGGCAGGTGGTCGGAGAAGCTGCCCCATGTCCCTTTCAGCATCAGTGGGCCTTGGCTCCTGGGCTGGGCTCTTTGGGAAGGAAGTAGCAAAGGATGCTGGGAAGAACACAACAGCTCTGCCATGTAGGAGTCTGCAGTTCCCTGCACCTCCATTTCTTCATTTGTGAACTGAGGACAGAGCATTTAAATCACAGAGCTGTTAAATTCTTCAAATGGTAGGCAAGGCAGTGGTGCAGGACTGGTCTAAGCAAACACAGCTCCATCTCCTTCCTGAACTAATGGCTGTTGCATGTACCTCAAGGACAGAGGAGAAGTGCCAGGAGATGACGGAGGGCAATTCCTTGAGGCAGAGATGGGTGACTTAGACTCTAGAAGAGCCAGGGAGCATCCAGCATAGACTCAGAGGTCCGAGGAAGCAGAATTGAGGCTGCTCTAGGACTGATCTCCTAAGCCAGAGCAGCTGCCAGTCAGGTTGTGCCAGGGCAGGACACAACCCAGGACAGTCTCAGAGCCTCTGCCGGCTTTGGCTGCTGTTGCCGCCTAAGTCAACAGAGAGCCTCTCACACAAGCCGACTCCCAGCAAAGTTCCATCTCAGCAGACCTCGGCAGGCAGCCACTGGGGGGGGTGGCTGGCTTCCCACTGCTGCCCTCTGGCACAGTTGGCTCCCTAATGAGTACTCATAACCTTTATCAATTTTTAAATAATCTAAACAAAAAGGCATAACATTCATGGAAATTTTTGTCCCTGTAGATCTTAAATGTTACAGGCTCAGTGCCCAATTATGAGCAGGAACGGCAGGGAGGCAAGGTCTTGGACATCTGTGGACATCCTGGGGGTTCCATAGTTTTAGAAAATTAGGCTTTGAGAATGGTTTGTCTTTCTGGACCTCTGCATGATAGCCGACTTCCCTGAGCCTTGCTGTTCCCAGGTAAGGGACTTTCTGAGTCTTCTTAGCAATGCACAGGCATAGACTATGTCAACTGGATATTCTTGGGTGGGCAGGGCTTGAAAGGAACAAATTAAACCATGACCATGGAAAACCAATGTTTATACCACGCAACCTCCCAGAAGGAAACAAGAAGACCTGGAAGCACTTTTTAATTTCATATCCCCTCCTTGTGTGTGCCTGTGTTTGCATGTGTTTGGGCACACATGTGGGCACGCATGTTTAAGTTTACCAGTATGGCTAACCTCGCTAACCAACTGAGCCAAGTCTCCAGTCCTGTGACCAGGAAGTACTTTCACTATCAAACTACAGCCCAAGAGGACTGAGCTCTGGAGACATTTTAAAGGGCGTCTCCCTCCTTCTACTCAGGGGCGCTGCTATTCCCAGCACAACACCCTTCACTTCTCAGGAGCGCTAGGTCTGCCCCTTCTATCCTGGGGAGTAAGCATACTGGAAGATCACTAGAGGAGTGGAAGAGATGGGTTCTAGTCTCAGCTCTGCCGCTTACCTGCTCTGTGGGCTAAAGTCAATGGCTCACCCTCTCTGAGCTTCAGAAAGAGATGGCATAGAAAAGTGAGTATCCATTAGCCAGGTGGTCATGGCACACACATTTAATCCCAGCACTTGGGAAGCAGAGGCAGGCTGATCTCTGTGAGTTCGAGGCCAGCCTGGTCTACAAAACAAGTTCTAGGACAGCCAAGATTGTTATACAGAGAAATCCTGTCTCAAAAAACCAAAATAAGAAAAAAATGAGTGCCCAACTGGACAGAGGAACAAACAAGGAAACAAGTTTCCTCCAAAGCTCAGCAAAGGGACATTCATACTCTTGCGTATCCAGCCACCTGGCCAGCCAGGGTCCCCTCAGAAGCCCCATCCATGGGTACAGAGCTGAGCCCAGTGGGTTCTCTTAGCTCATCCTCCCTGTGGAAGCCCTGCTCTGTGGAGTGTGTGACCACACCCTGGAACTCTGTGGATCATGCACGTGTCTCATTACTAGTGTCAGCAGTGAGCAGGGAGGACCCCAGCTAAGTGAGGGAGCATGGTACTGGGAACTGGGTGTCTAGGTGTCTAGGTCCTCTCAGCTCTGCTCCCTCCCTGCTGTGGTTCCAAGTTCCTGTCACTTGTCTTGGTCTCAGTGTCTCCATCAGCAAATTCAGGACTTGGACCTCAGGAACTTTCTAGTTTGTTTTGGGTAGAAAGAGTGATTCCTGAGAATGAGAGGCACAAAGTCATGCAAAAGCAGTAACCCAAGACAGACAGTGTTCCCAGGCCTCCTCAGCAGGCAAGCCAAGGAGGCCCTCAGAGCCTCACGCAGTGAACTAACTTCCTTTGGTCTCCCTGTTGGAGTCTTCTTCCCCCCTTTCATGTGTTCGGGCTCTCTTCCCTCCAGCTCTCTCAGGTACAACAGCTGAGCCTGGCCCTCCCCTTCCATCCCTGGCCCATATCACCCCTCTACCAGGTTCTCCCCCCCCGCCAAAGTAAAGCCTTGCCAGAGAGACCCAGGGGGGCTCTCCATCATATTGGAGAAACAAACCTTTTGAGCAAATGTGTGTAATCATGAAGATGGGCCCAGCGGGGAAAGCAGAAGTGTTCATCGCTCACCTGGCATGTGGCCCTGTTCCCTGCCACCCTCCTTCAGTCTTCTTTCTTCAGCCAAGAGTTGGGCATATGCCCACCAGAGGACACCTCGCTAATTCTCTTCTGCCTGCTCCTCCTTCCCCCAGGTCCAAGGCTAATATGCTTTCCTCTCTCATGTTCACAACATACATCATATGTATAGGATCCACAGAAAGGCACACCCAGAGCCCAGAGCCCAGAGCAAGCCCTGGCTGGCGGCAGTTGCTAAGAGACAGAGATGCCCAGCTGGAATCTGGAGGGAGGCTTCTCTTTGTACAGGAGCAGGAAGGCGAGGAAAGGCGAGGACACATTTTAGTGATAAATTTCAGCTCCACCAGCTCCTGCCTGAGGGAGAGAGGAGCTTGCGATTATACCCAGGGGTGGCTAGTCTCTCCAGCCTTCTACCAGCAGGAAGAACTATAAGCTGCATTTCTTCCCTACCTCTTAAATATATGCCCCGAAACTAGAAAGAAGAAAAAAATCCCAGGAAAGGATGAACTTTTTATTTGGTAAGATACACTACTAAGGAGTAGGGTAGTCTGAGGCCTGGGCTGCAACCGTCCCCATTCAAACCTGTCTTCTCTGCTGACTGTTGATGCCCTGGGGGAGACAGTGAAACTGATTCAGGTCCTTACAGGGTGCTGTGGAAGGCTGAGGTTAGTAATCCCCTGATGTACTAAGCGTAGCACCTCGTTCTCAGTCAGTACCCACAAATGTCCATGTTCCCTGGCTGTGGACAGTGGCAGTGAGACCAGGTGACCATGTGGCTTGTCCTGAAACAAAATGAGCCGAAAGGGCAGCACCGTGGTCATGTCCCTTGTTCTGTGAGTGGCTGACACTTGGCGAGGGAAAAGAGGGTCCCAGGGAGACCACCCACCACACCTCTGTCTCCCTTGTTCCAAGATCTCCATCACCACAGCAGGGCTCATCTGCCTTCACCTCCTTGCAAGCCCTCAGGTCCTAAGTGACATTATCTATCCACGCCTTCTCAGGTATGAGGCCATAGCCCTGCTTCCCACTCTGAGCTTACAACAGATAAAACCTTCATGGCAGACAAAGACCAGCTCTGCCTGTACCCTGACACGTCCCTTATCAGGAACAAGGTACCCTTGTCCCCAGAACCACAGAACTCCTCCTTGCCCCGCTCTCCAGGCAAAGGCGACATAGACAGAAGACAGGTAAGGGACTTTCTTCATGGGAGCATGCGTCAGCTGACAGACAGGAGCCAGGGTCAGAGAAAGAAAGCCCTTGGGATAGGGATCTGAGTGGGCAGAGAAGGGAAATTTCTAAATCCTAAAATAGGTATGGATTTATTTGTATAAAAAGTCTGGCACACGAAGAAAAAATGTCTGGCACAGTCTGGCAGTTAGTTCTTCAGAACTTAAACAGAATTGCCATATGATCCAGCAATTACACTTCTGGGTATACATTCAGAAGAAAGGAAACAGACTCCAGAAGCCATGTGCACACCCATGTTCATAGCAATGGCTCACACCAGTCCCCAGATGGACAAAAGTCAGAGTTCACCTATGACTGGATGGAATATTACTCAGCCTTTAAAAGGAAGACATTCTGATGGTTGCAGCAACAAGAACAAACCTAGAAGACATCAGAGCAAATTAGCCAATAACCAAGGGACACACAGTGTAGGGCTGCACTCACTCACAGTACCTAAAGCTGTCAAATTCATAGAGATGGTGTGGTTAGCAGGGGCCAGTGAAGGAAGACACGATTCTGGGGAGATGAGCGTTCTCCGGATAGGCAGTGTGTGGTTGTGCAGCAATGGGAAGCTGCCTGTGCCACTCTCTGTATACTTGAAAGGCTTCAGATGGTGACGCTGGGGACAGCTCAGGGGCACAGCATTTGCATGGCATGAACATATACACCATATATATATATACTTGCATCTTGAAAAGACTGAATTAATGGCTATTGGGAACAGCACAAGACATCCTGAAAGGTGAATGTGGATAGGATCTCAGAGATGGAAACTTCCAGATAATGTCTGCATTTATCCCTGTGCACTACCCAGGCCACTCACTGAAGAGCCATCTGCCATCTCCTCCTGCCTCCTCCTGCACTGTTTTTCTGGCCCCTGGGGCACTTAGGAACATGAGACTTGTATGACTGTATGCTCAGGGAGCCTCTCTCAGATGTCTTCTGAAGCTTTCATTTCTTAGGAATGTGGTACCTGGGGACTGGGCTGTGTCTAAAACCTTATCTCAGAAGAAAGATGGGAAACCATGCTGGATTCCACCCCTCACTGGCCTCAGAGATCAACCCCTGGGCTGAGGGTACCATCCAGCTCAACAGAAGTATTGAGATGCTTAAGACAAGAAAAAGAGCCCAGAATCTGAGCTAGGCTGCCTGGGCACAGGCGCTGGCTCTTCCTTTCCAGTTTTGTGATATTGACAAGCTGTGAGATCTCTGTGCCTCAGTTTCCCCAGTTATAAAGTGAGGACAGCTGAACTCACTTTACAAGTATATTGGCAGGTCCAAGTTAACTAACACGCACCGGGTTATGTGGAACAATCAGGATGTGGAGTGGCTAGTAGGGTCTTGCAGTACAACTGTGCACCCCTCCCAGAAGCTAATGCTCTTTTTATGTATCTATTTATTTTTATTTCATGTGCATTGGTGTTTTGCCTGCCTGTATGTCTGCATGACAGTGGCAGCCCCTGGAACTGGAGTTACAGACAGTGTGAGCTGCCGTGTGGGTCCTGGGATTTGAACCCAAGTCTCCTGGAAGAACAGTTAGCGCTCTTAACCACTGAGCCAATTCTGCAGCCCTGAAGCTAATGTTCTAAGATGCCTCCCCACCACATGACCTGCACTTGCTCAGGAAGCATGTTCCACCAGCTGGACACCCAAGCTGCCCTAGGTCCCCTGAGTATGTGGAGGCTCAGTCCTTTAGACAGGCTCAGTCTTGGATAAGACACTGTGGGTGGCCAAGACACTGAAGTGGGTTGCTGAGCAAGAACCAGGGCAAGGACCACTGAAATCCTTTCCTTCCTAGTCAGTATTTCCATCTATGCCTGCAGGCCCTCCAGCTAGAGAAAGCCTTTTACTGTTATGTAGCCACCCCATGCCTTTTACAAACCCCGCTAACAGCTTTCATCCCAAATAGGCTGCCTGGAGAAGCTAATTCAAACCAATTCCACAGGGCACTGGCAGCCTCGGGGGCCTGTGGGGATGCAACTGCCACCTTACCACAGACCAGAAGTTCTAGGACATACCAGCCGTGTTTCTGCCAACCACGGTGGGCAGTCAATGCTGTAGGTACCTGCACTGTTACCACCCTACCAAGGAACCTGCAAATCCTCCAAAGGGTAGGGGCCAGAAAGGAGCAGCCTCCCTAAGCACAGAGCTTCATGTAGGTCTCTTCTGTTTCATCTAAAACATCCTGGCCAATTTGCCATCACACCCAAGGCCTCAGACTTCAGGCCGTGTCTTACCAACAGTTGTAAGAGCAGCGTCCAAAGCAGAGAACCACTAGTACCTTTGTATTCTGGGTCAGGACACTGAGACAAAGAGAGGTCAAGATTGTGCATCTTGCAAGAGGCAGAGCTAGGACCAGGACCCTGAATGGCCTCCTGCACACACTTTTTTTTAAAGATTTTATTTATTTATTATGTATACAACATTCTGCCTCCATGTATGCCTGCAGGTCAGAAGAGGGCTCCAGATCTCATTACAGATGGTTGTGAGCCACCATGTGATTGCTGGGAATTGAACTCAGGTCCTCTGGAAGAACAATCAATGCTCTTAACCACTGAGTCATCTCTCCAGCCCCCTGCACACACCTTTAACTGCCCCATACACAGAGTATATGGAGTGAGCTGTTCTGAATCATGTCACTGTCCATCTCCCCAAACTTCCATGTCCCAGTGACGCTCCAGAGCTTGGCTTCAGTAAGTTCCATGGCTGCAGGCTGTTTTCTCTGGCCTTACACTGTCAACCTCAAGTTTCCCTCAAAAGTCAGGTTCCTGGCACTAGCCACTGTGCTGTTTCTCTGTCAGCCTCCGCACCCAGACCTGAACCCTACAAATGCAGGTGACCCCAGTTTCTGGGCATAACTGGCTTGAGGGTCCCTAACAGCTTAGTTCCTGCCATTCTTCCCTTCCCCACATGGTAAAAGCATTTCACTTGTAGGAGACACTGCTTCCCCAGACACCAGCCCACTCCCACCGCTGTGCGTCCTCAAGGTTTCCTGAGCTTCAGGCTATCTCCAGAGCTGTCCTCACATGACAGGTACACCTGCCGTCATCTCCCAGCTAAGGCCTGTGTCTCCTCTGTCTATTCAAGCTCCACATAGACTCTGTAGCTTACAAACCTGGCAGGCAGCCATTCCCACCATTCCTTCCTGCTCCTTGCTTCATCCCTAAAGCCTAAACTATGACCGGACAGACTCTAAAATGCCAACACCCCCCATTGCACTTCCAAAGCCACCAACCCCTATTTGGTGCATCCCACCTCACGGGTGCAGCTCACCACTAAGTCTGCCAGCACCGTCTGCCTGAGCACACTGGATGCCTGGACCTCTAAGATGCTGAGCCTTCACACTGCCCAAACCTTCAGCGCCAGCTGGACCAGCACGCTCAGTTCCTCACCCACCCCCTTCCCGACCTAAATTAAGATCTCCAGGGAACAGCCAGCTGCTTTGCAGAAGGAAGCGGCTGAAAAGAACATCTTTGGTAGACACAAACCGAGCCACTTGCTGTCCACCTCCAGCCCAAGCCCCTCAAATGTTTAGATGAGGAGCAAAGATAGCCACACAGCTCATGTCTGGTATCAAAAAGTAAGTCACAGTAATTCTGGAAATGGACCGATAATCACCACTACCCCCAGAGCCAAAGGGCAGAAACCACCCTCACACCCAACACACATCAACTGGTACAAAGAGCACACTCTGCCAATTAAGGGACATTGCTCAGCACTTGAAAAGGAAGAGAGCTCTGATACATGTTACAATGTATCAGAAGGGAGGGAGTTATGCAAAACAAAATAAGATAATCTCTCACACACAAAAAAAACCATAAAAACACAACACAGGCTTAGAGGGTGAGGATAGAACTTAGTGGGACAGTTTAAAGCACAAGGTTCTGGGTTCCATCCATAGCACTCCACCTATCTTCTGGGCAGAGAGTCGGTAGGGAGAAAAAGAAGGAGGGGAGAGGGAAGGAGGGATGGATGGAGGGAGGGATGGATGGAAGGACAGAGGGAGGGAAGGAAAGAGGAAGGTAGGGAGGGAAGGAGGGATGGATGGATGGAAGGAGGAAAGGAGGAGGGAGGGAAGGAGGGATGGATGGAAGGACGGAGGGAGGGAGGGAAAGAGGGAGGGAGGGAGGGAAGGAGGGATGGATGGAGGGAGGGATGGATGGATGGAAGAAGGGAGGGAGAGAGGAAGGGAAAGAGGCATGGATGGAAGGAGGAAGGGAGGAGGGAGGGGAGG
>LOJH01060707.1:0-11090 GCA_001685095.1 Ellobius talpinus
TGGCCAATCAGCATTTATTTAAAACATGATTGACAGAATACAGACCATTCTCCTTCACCAAACAAAAATAAATTTTTAGTTTGAATTAGGAACTCTTTATGCCTTTCCTCTGTTGTTCTCATGATACTATAATAAACTCCCACTTTTCTCTAAAAGTGAACAGGGTTTATGAAATTTATGAATCCTGAGATTCTCTGTCTAAAATGATATTTTTTCTTTGTAATGACACCTATGTTCATTCTTTGCTTCCAGCTCATATGTGAGGTATGTCTGATTTGTATGCAGTTTGTAATATGGTGATTTTAATGATGCTAGAAACTGTATTTTATCTTAGTTCTGACCTTCACCTCTCAGAAATATGCCATATTACAATAGTTTTCTTTTTCAAATTAAATAAGAGATGTCAGTTTTTTTCTTCAGGGTAACTTAAACATCGAATACCCATATTCACACATATTTAATAGATCTTCACCTGATGTGGGATACTGTATAGTGTGCTTTACATTTCATTCCACTTTGAAAAAAAGTTGCCATTGATCAAACCAATTCTGCACAAATTAACATTCTGATAAAATGCCCACAATGAAATGCAACTCATACCACACATAGTGGGGGGATCTAAAAATTATGAATCTTCTATTAGATATTAGTACATCATTAGCATTTATATAAATTTCTTAACATGCCAAAACACCAAATGCTATAAAAAATGATTAACTACTCTCACATGATAAAATACTTTTCAATATAAAGATTTAAGGGGGGGATAAAGAACAAGAAAAGGATTTAGCAATACACTGAAAAGAACAGAAATAGGAGAAACTAGCCACAAAGAACAAAGTAAACAGAATATGCTTTTCTTTTTCCTCAGTTGTAAGAGACTTGATTTTATCTGTCTAGATAAATAGCTTACTCTATTTCTTTGGGTATATGCTTAAAAACACCTGCTACTTTTGAAACAATTGGTCATTACATTCTTAATTATCAGTAAAATTACCACTAGGATGGTACGAAATAAAATTATTAAATCCAAGTGAAACAAACCATAAAAATTCACTTTGAGAAAGTATTATATGAGTTTGGTGTTGATAGAATATTGAATGGGGTTTGTCAGGAAGATAATCAGAAAACTATTAAGAGGAAGCAATCCTTTATATATGGTAGTGCTAATATAAAGAAAAATATATATGCTTCTGAAAGAAAAGTGTCCATTATCATGTAAAATATAATTTCTAATCATAAAAATATTATTTATGTCTAAGGATACAGGGCAATGCTATTTCATTTATCTAGATATGGAAAGCTGTAGGTTTAATGTGAAGGGCTGAAAAAAGTTTTCAAGTTTGTAAGATGAAATTAAATTGATGTCATCAAACAATTGAAAATAAATGTTTAATTTAAAAAAATGAGGGAAAAAACTTAGACACAACCTACATTGTTAAGTTATTGAAAAAAATTCCCCTATTCTACAAAGATACTGTAAAAGTGTCTGTATTAAAAATATGTCCTAGATGCCAGTTCAAACACTAGGGATAAATTCTGGTCCTACTTCCACTGGCCGCACAGACTGACCAAGACTAACAACTGTCCCCCACATTCAATGGACCTGGTTTGGTCCTATGCAAGTTCCCCTGTTCTCATGCCAGAGTCAATGAGCTCCCACTAGCTCAAGTCAGCTGTTTCTGTGGGTATCACCATCATGACCTTGACCCTTTTGCTCATATTGTTCCTCCCTCTCTTGAACTGGTCTCTGGTAGCTCAATCCAGTGCTTAACTGTAGATCTCTGCATCTGCTTCCATCAGTTGCTGGTTGAAGGATCTATGATGACAATTCAGGTAGTTATCAGTGTGATTACAGGTGAAGGCCAGTTTAGCCATCCTCTCCACTCTTGCTTAGAGTCTTAGCTGTGGTCATCCTTCTGGATTCCTTGGAATTTCCCTAGTGCCATGTTTCTTGCTAGCCCTTCAATGGTTCCCTCAATCAAGATATCTTCTTTCTCTCACTCACTGTCCTTCCACCATCTTGAGCATGCATACCTTGTTCAGCCTAAATATATGGTATATACAGCCTTGAAGTGAAGTGTGAGACTTTGTTGACTCAACATGTGAAGCCTTACTCTTTCTGAGGAGTGGATGGGGAATGGGGTGGGGGAAGGTTGGGGTGGGAGTATGGGAGGGAATGGGAAAGGGAATAGCTATGTAAAAAGAGAAAAGATTGTATTAATAAGTTCTTAATACAAAAAAGGAAAGAAAAAATTATAAAATAAAAAAGAATGTAGGAAGCAAGTAAATAAAGTACAAAATTGTGTCTGACTCTAGTGACCAGACATTGACAGGTACTTGTTTAAAAGTGGGGAACCATGTGAAAGGGTGACAGAGAATGTTCATGGCGCCACATGCCTGGAGGTTGTGAGTGGTATAAAATTATGGAGATTTTGTTTTTAATATATCATGAAATGATATGTGTTTAAATGAAATCGATAATTCAAATGTCTGAATTAATGATAATTTTGTTATTACCTGAATAATTGATGACAAAATCTGTACTGAAAGTTAATTCATATTTAGAGTTCCTTGACATGTTACAGAGCTCCAGGTTTAGTTATTTTTGCTATAGATTAGTTTTTCTCTTATAGTAATAATCCATATTCATCACTAAATGTTAAAAAAACTCTCTCTTGTCAATATTAGAGAGCTTAAGAATAACTTGAAATTTTACTTGGTTGTATGTTTTCCACAAATGGATAATATCAAATCTGCAGCTTCAGGATCTTTCAGATAAACATGAAAGTTAGCACATTCTATCATTGTTAATGATATGTTTTCTTTTTGAAGCCAGTTGAAAAGTTTTGCCAGAGGCTAAGTTTTTCATATGGATTACCACAATCTTTATAACAATATCATATCAGAAATATTTTATAGTCAAATAATAGTTGATCAATCTAATGTTCTAGCTTAACCTACCTCCAAATAAAAATCTTGGAGTTATGTTAATTATAACTTAAGTAACTACCAGTATTAAAAATCTTGAGGTTTTATCTTCTTTAATATCATTATATTTATGGTCAGAATGAAAAGGTAAAAGGCAGTGTCATCACTTTTCAGTTTTATACATTTAAGAATGAAGGCAACCATACAGTAGCCCAAATGTATATGCAATAGCTTATTGTTATTCTTCAAGAGGAACTTCTTCATAGCAAAAATCTGAACAAGACTTGAAGATAAATGCAAAAAGGAAAGTATAAATTAAATCTCTTTTGCAGAAGATGCCATGCCTTTGAGACATGGAACTCCAAGGATACTAGGTACATAGGACCTGCACACCATTTCTGTGAGGACTAGCTTTCATAGAAAAAAATGTGCTATGCAAAATGCCAAAGAGGAAAGCAGCCAATAGTCCTACCAAGTTGTAAAACCCAGAGACTAGAATAATGCCCATAGTGGTAAGATATCTTTAAAGGCATAACAGTAACACTATTACCTTCACAGTAACCAACAGTTATATAATTGGAATTGAGTTTCAGACAACTGTGTAGAAAATATATCTGGTTCTGGAAGCCAAGTCAACTACCCAGATAAAATGAGGTCATGGATTTTAGAGAAGAACTTCATACCACCAGTTAACAAATTTCCATAATTCAGAACAAATTATAAATACATTACCCGCACATAATGAAAATATTGATGTTCATCAAAGAAGATTCTCTGCAACATACAGAGTCTATTGTAGAAAAACCCAAATTGTCAAAATTCATGTAATAACTGATCATGAGGTACATAGTTCCAGTGAATACATTAGCTAAATCTTAAAATTGTAGTGTTATTACTTGAAAGAATAGAACATCTGTGATCTATTAAGGGCAGCTCATTTTCTTAAATTAAAAGGAAGATCAAAATTTTAGGTACCAAGAAGTGGACACAGAGTAAATGTTGTTATTATTGCCATAGTATATATTAGACAAAAGAGTCAAGGCTTTTTGGGAGAATGTATGGGGGAAAGGAAAGTAATGTAGATGAACTTTAAAACACTTTCTCATTTGGAACTACAATTGAAGAGTGAAAAAGACTATTTGAGTGTTTCAGACCTTCTTGGTATGCAAAAATAATGTTATCCAAGAATGAAGCTATGATTTTTTTCTATAGGCATTAGATTCTTGAATGGATGCAAAATTGCTCACAACCCTTGTCATAATTCAGGAAAACTATCTTCCTCTCTTTTCACTATGAATATTCCAGTCATCTTTATCAGCTCAAATAGGGAGGCAAACAGATAGTTAAAGAAATAGATGGGAAATAGACAGACAGATATCAGAGCTGGGGTAACCCCTCAAGAATTTTCAGCTGCTTTCTTTAAAGAAGCAAGTCATTATTTTGGAGTCTATCAGTGTTGATTATCATATTTCAGTGCTTGTAGAATCTGCCTTATTATACGTGCTATTATGATGTCAGATTTTATGTTATTCAGGCTCTTTGGTAGGAATTTAAATGTCTCACAGAAGGCCTTCCTTTGGATAATTTAGTGTTATAGTGAAAATTCACTTCATTATTTCTTGTAAGGAGTTCTTTTCATTGACGGTTTACTTTGGAACTGTATTTTTAGCACATTTTTGTACTCATAGACCCAATAATAAATGTTATATTATTTTTAGACTCATAGGAACTATAGAAAGTAGAAATGAATATTTGAATTACTTTCAGTGAAATTGGGCAAGAATTTTTTATCTTTATTGTAAAGATAAATCTTCATTTTCATTTGATTAATGTAAATAAAGTAATAAGAATTAATTGGTTGAAAAGCAGATTTTTTTCTTCTATACTTATTTGTTTATTCATTATTTTGTTGGCATGTTAATGAGTCTGAGTATGGTGTGTGTGTTTGTGTGTGCACATGTGTGTAAGATAGAAGAAAATCTAGAATTGCAGCTTCTGCAATTAATTGTGACAGTTAATTTTGACTCATTAACTACTGGGATCATATTTCAAGTTTCAGAAAAAAGCATCATTAAATGTGGAATCATCTCACTGATCCCAAAACATACTTAAATTAACATTGCACTTTCCCTGAAATATTAATTTTGAGAAATACTTTAATTGCATAATTATTTGTGTGTTATATGTATTTCTAGAAACAATGTAACAAAAGTATCTTTTAAATTTTACTAATAGCACTATAAAAGGCATTACCTTGTTACTGAATTACTGCTTTACTGCTTATTTCTTGCTTCTTTTACTTAGGCTGGTTCCATTCTCTTTAAACAGCTCACCTTTCAAGTACCTAGTGACTCAGACCCTTAAATAATCCTGGGATCTCCAATGAAATCCAGGTTTCTCTTTCCTAGTTTCATGTTTTAGCCTCTGAGGCCCTCATTCCAAGACTTTGATCATTCACACACACACACACACACACACACACACGGCTTCAATGGTGTCCGTAACCATGGTGGAAGATTCTTCAACTCATGTTCTTATGCATTCTTCATTACTAAAGTGAGAGCCATGTGACTGACACTACCAAGTTTGACTCTCTGATTAAGTTAGATCCTGACTGTTTCCATGAATTTTATTTGCATAAGCACTTTGTTGTTGCTGTTTTTCTCTGCTTTAAAAGTATAAAATTCCTAGGTAACTTCTTTTTTAAAGTTAGATGTTTAGCAATCTGGCATCTTGAAAGAGGACACTGCTCAATCTGTTCTTTGTCTACATTAAGTTCTTTCTATCTCTTAGCACATGCCTTGGATATAATATGAAATTTCCTGCTACTTGTTTTCTCTTCAAACTTTGCAGTTCTTTTTTTTCTTTGAAGACTTGTTTAGGAGTAATTACTAATAACCATGAAAGATTTGATAGTAGGAAGACATGGATTATTTCTGACAATGGAATAAGCATTCTATCTTCAAGTATATTTTAAGGACAAGGGCAGAAAGCAGGCAGATATTACAGTACTGGTATCTGTCATAGTTTGAATGAGAATGCTTCCCAGAGACTCATGAATTTGAATGTTTGATTGCCAGGGAATGGCACTATTTGAAAAGATTAGTAGATGTGTATTTGTTGGAAAGAGTATGTCTCTGGAAGTGGTAGGTTTAAAATATGCTCTGGAGTCTGAGAGTTAGCAGGAAACTTAACCAATGTAGTAACGAGCTACCAGTACCTTAAGTCATCAAATGACATTAGACAAACCTAAGGAGAATAAATGAGTAGAAATGAGAGAGCTTTTTACCTATAGAGGCAATATCTGGAGATAGTTTTTACCAGACCTGATTTTTGATACAGCAGCAGAACCTTTTCCCAGGAACCTTTAGATAACTGTAAGGCAACTGGAACAGATTTATATCTTGGTGTCATAGCAAAAGGATATTGCTTTAGTTTAGAAGGTGTGAACATTTTAGAAGACAATTAAAGGGAACTGGAAACTCTGAACCTCTTCAAGCATTCTTCATATAGTATCTACATTTGAATCAGATAGCAAAATATCATTCATGTAATGGTTAATTATAGACTTAGGAAATTATTTACATATTATTTCCAATGGCTGGCTTACAACATATTGGCATAGGCTGGAACTATTTGAGCATTCCCTGTGGGAGGATGGTCCACTGATATCTCCTATGAGGCTGAGAATTATTATAAGTAGGCCCTGTGAAGGCAATTTTTTTGTTCTTTTATTGTAAAGGTATAGTGAAGAAACAATCTTTTTAATCAATATCTATAAGAGGCCATTCTTTTGGTAAAAGTGAAGTCAAAGGAATTCCAGATTGTAGAGGGCCCATAGCCTGATTTACCTTATTGACAGCTCTTAGATCTTTCACCATTCTACATTTACCAGATGTTGTTTTAGCAACAAATATAGGAGAATTCCAAGGGCTGGTTGATTCTTCAATATTGTGAGCATGCAGTTGCTCCTGTACCAGCTGTTCTAAAGCCTTCAGTTTATCTTCTAATTTTATAATTGCATTATAAATCACAGGAAATGTCACAACTGGGTATTCATTTGGCAATGAGATAGGATTCAACTCTATCTTCCCTAGTGAAAACCATTTCAGAATGTAAACTGATTGTCAACATCTTCTGAAACTTTGTATTTCTGTCAGGAAAAGACAGTTTTATATGTATTTATAGAGGAAGAGAAACTCCAAGGAATATGAAGTTCACAAAAGAAGGAATATTTAAAGAAATTAATGATATGAATTGAGGTGTGTATGAGTGAATCCCCATCCATTCCATTGTTTATGTTGGTAGAAGTTTGTTTTAGCAAGCTCTCAGAGTTTCAAACACATTTTATGTCCTCTAGGAATAAGGTAAAAATATCTTTCAAAGGGTTATAAAATTGAAAAAGAATTATTGTGAGATTCTTACTATGTTCTGTAACTGGATAATGTCATCAAAATGCTTTGAAGCATTTGGACTTAGCAGAGAAATGTAGGTAGGTTAGAGATTTTGGATAATATTCCCTTTTATTTCATGAGAGACAAAAGTATTCTTTGTTTGGAAATTTTAATCTAGAAAAAGAACGTGAAAGGAGATTAATTGATAGGCAATATGTCTATCAGATATTGGATAATGCAGGAATTGTGGATTGCAAACAGTATGAGGAATTAAAAATATTTACATAAAATTCATAAAAGTAGCTAGAAATATTGCCAACACAAAGAGTCCTAAGGGTATTTGTAGTCAAAAATGATATTCCTGTCCACACCAGACAATCAATAAAACAAATCCACACAAAATCTTTCAGAGAGTTATTATAGAATATCATAATAGTGCAAAGATTCTGGATGACAAGAAAGGGAAGATATAAATTAATCAAGACACATATTTCTAGATTATTAAGTAATATAATTTGTCTGTAAGAATGAGGGAACTAAGTATTAAATATGTCTTCAGGGGATTCCCTCCATCTGAGATTGCAATATTCTCTTATTTCACCAAAGGGGGGAAAGAAAGTATCTGAAAAGAGGAGCATAAGGACTCTGTGCACAGTGTCAAAATGAAAGCAACAACGAGCTACATTCTCTTGAAAACTGAAGGTTAAATTAAATAAATATCAGTTCTAGAGTGACTCTGGGTCCTAAACTAACAATGAATTAAAATCTTTGCTACTACAATCTACAGTATCTAATATTATTCCTTAAATGTTAATGTTTAATCATTCTAATATTGTTACAAATTCTGGAAGAATAAAAGTATGAGGCCCTCCATCACCATTTTAAGTCAAGCTTATTTGGAATAGTAGCTATGATTGTTGAAATAATCAAGTGTAAGGAGTGGGTTTCAAGTTTTCTGAAGGGCAAAAAATGCTAATAAATATTATTATTTAAGATAGAGCAGATATCCATGGATATGTATATATAGAGATATACCAGGTAAGCAGTAAAAATTAAAGCAAATGTTCTGTTAGATGTGCATATTAATAATCTACACAAAAGAATTTAAATATTTTCAGACAAATATTTCCAGAATAATACTAGACTTATTCATCAGTAAAAATTCAAACAAATGGCATTTATTAATTTAGGAAGATACATTTCTCAAATATAATAGTGCCCCAAATCTATAAAAATAATTGTTTAATTAAATTTCAATTGCATTATACATACTTTGTACATATTTATTGATTTAATATTTAAAAAGTAGTTCAATTAAGTAAATGCCATTATTCTTAAATAAAGATGTAATAGGAATAAAACATTTTACTCAGCAATTAAATATAAACCAAAATGTGTTAGTTTAATAAACTTATAAACTTATATTAACAACAAAATCATCATCAGCTGAGAATTATAGCAAACCCTCTCCTCTAAATTGTCTTTATTTATCTACAGGAAAATAAGTTCATTCATTTATAGACAATACATTTAAATTAAATTTCACCATGATAATCATTCTGGGGAAGCTACAGAATATGAGCACCATGAGCTGTGACTGTTTATCTTTGGGTTCCAGACTCATTCGTTTGGTGCCAAATGCTCATGTGACTGTGCCACCATGCAATTTATTACCTTGAAAATGAGAATCAAATGAGCTCAGAAGTGTATGTGGAAGATAGGAAGGGCACGTTTTCAAAGCTCATGGCTTTATGGAACAGAGGAAAGATAGCTGCATTTTAATGGAAATGGAACTTCATGCTCTGTGCAGGCCCAGCCTCTGAAATTTCATGGAAGTGTAGACTCAGGAGCACACATGGCCTCTCCTGCATTGCAGGAATTTTACTGAGTGGTCTACTTTCTTATTTGGTCTCTCTAACAATTTATGTGAACCTCACCTCAACCGACTTTAACAGGAAGACTGTATTTGTTCTGTAACCTCTTTCAGTACACCCTTACCTGCCAAAGCTAAATGACAACAAACAGGAAAATCATCAGGTTGTGTTGCTTTTGTTTTTCGAAATCCCGAAATACCATTATCTCTACATGTTGGAATCAGTCACTGTTCTTGTTATTTACACTAGATTTTCACTATATTCATCCTATATGTATTCCTCGAAATGATGTATTTCTTATGTATTCAATGTTCGCTTTAAATGTTTGTATGCACACCCGTGAGAGTTCCATTTTTATTCTTCCATATGTGGGTCCTAGACACAATAATTAGTTTCTGAAAAATGTCAGCAAAGACATTTGCCCACTGACAAATCTTGAAAGTCAAGCACGTTTCTCAAGTTTGCAAGTATGGTGCATTTCAAAATAGTATCTGTAACCTGGATGTGCATGTCATGGTGTGTATGTGGAGCAGAAAGGACAGCTTGAAGGAGTCTAAGTTCCCCTTCCTCTACACAGGTTCAGAGTCAGGCCCACAGAATTTGAGACAAATACTCTCAGCTGTGGTGCTCACATCACTCTTCTGTTTGTTTTGATTTCTCTATAATAAAATTATAATTACATTATCTTTTATATTATACCAAATGTGGACATTTCTTATACAAAAAATTTTTCATTTTACGTTTATTTTAAACTGTGTAAGATGTCTTAATATAATCTTTTATTAATTAACACCATATGAATTTACCCATCCCATAAAACAATCACCCCCACTTGCAAGACTAGCATTGTGAGAAGAAAAAAGTAAATAAGTAAATAAGGAATCAGAGATTTAAAGCAATATTCTTATAAGAAGATGAATGACAGAACTACAAAGGCTGCAATGAGCCCTGGGGCAAACATCATTGAGCTGTGACAAACGGACACCTGGATCTGTCCTGTCTGATGCACACAGCATGTCAAAGAGCTCTTTCCTCCAAACACCATGTCTGTAATGAGGAAAGCCCTATGGTAAATAATAAACACCATCAAAAACACCCAGTGAAGGGAATGAGGATTTCTCTTCCTGTTGTAGTCATAGTTCTCATGAAACTTCCACATGATTAACATTTTAATATTTTCATCACATATTTTTAACATCTCTATCCTTCTGGTTTTAGGCAAACACTCAATGTCTTGATTAATTAAAGTTGAGACTTTTTTTGGCATTTTATATATCAGATGATTTTCAAATAAATTGCAAATTTTTGAATGTTATGTTAAAAGGCTCTGGGGCTTCATTAAATTCGCTATTTGAAAAATCTTTACCCTTTGTTGTTTAAACAATAGTTATCTTATTACTAGGTAGTTCTAAAAGCACGTTTTCTTCTCTCAGTCTTTCCTCAAACATGTGACATTATTATTTTACCCGAGGAGGGGTAGAGTAATTACTCCTAATTAGACGGATTATCTCTATCTTGCTTTAAGGCTTGTGGCTTCATCTAACACCTATACAGTTTGTTTTACAGTCTGGCATTTAATTTACTGATAGATATGTTCTTTTGTATAAAAGAAAAACTTATTCTATTTGTCAGAATTTTAAATTCTTTGTACAAACATGTGCTAGCTATTATTGAAAGCAGAGTTCATTTTTGCTTACAGTTTTGGGTGGTTCAGTGAAAGCAAGAGTGATTCAATTTATGGAAATCAAGAATCCAGCAAGGGAAATGAAACGAGAAGTCTCGAATGGTGTGACATAGCCTCTAAAGACAGGTACTCAAATAAGTTCTCAAATAAGGTTCACGTCCAGGTTTTAACTCTTCCCAATATGCCATCATGCAATGAACCCATTAA
>LOJH01060708.1:0-11090 GCA_001685095.1 Ellobius talpinus
GGGGAGGAGGTGGAAAATTTTTTAATAATAAAAAAGTGTCTGAAATAAAAAAATAAAAAATTAAAAAAAATATAAAAAAAATAAAAAGAAAAAAATATATAAAAAAAATAAAAAAAAGAATCTGTGATAGTAACAGATAGCGCAGATAATCCAACATTTCAAAGGACCTCTGTTTGAGTTTCCTCTGATTTCTACATCCAGAACAGCCTCAAGACTGCTAGCTAATATGATCAAGCCTCACAGAATATTGCAGTCAGGAAGTTAGGATTAGCCATAATCCTAAATTTTCTTTATGTCTCCATAAATTTATCCACAACCCCAATCAACAGGAAGTAGCCTGAAAAACTTTGCCCACATTTCCAAAATTGTATTATGGATGTTTGTCTTTGTTTAGAGTATTGGTTACAAGTTGTTATGGATAATGGTCAGGAAGAAAGCTAAACAAAGGAGACTAGATTCAGAGTGTTTGTTTTAATAAGGGGGGAGTGCTGTGGGACAATGATCTTGTACCTTGTAAAGATTTGTCAGTTGTATTGGTTTAATAAAATGCTGATTGGCCAGTAGGCAGGCAGGAAGTATAGGTGGGGTGACNATTGGTTACAAGTTGTTATGGATAATGGTCAGGAAGAAAGCTAAACAAAGGAGACTAGATTCAGAGTGTTTGTTTTAATAAGGGGGGAGTGCTGTGGGACAATGATCTTGTACCTTGTAAAGATTTGTCAGTTGTATTGGTTTAATAAAATGCTGATTGGCCAGTAGGCAGGCAGGAAGTATAGGTGGGGTGACCAGAACAGGAGAATTCTGGGAAGAGGAAAGGCTCAGTCTGCAGTTATCATCCAGATACACAAGACACAAGATGAGAATGCCTCACTGATAAAAGTTACCAAGCCATGTGGCTCACACAGATAAGAGTTACAGGTTAATGTAAGATGTAAGAATTAGTTAATAAGAAAGCCTGAGTTAATAGGCCAACCGGTTTATAATTAATGTAGTCCTCTGTGTGTTTCTTTGGGACTGAATGGCTGCAGGACCAGGCAGGACTAGGTAGATCTCTGTAGTATCCTGGCAAATAAATACTACACTAATTACCCCGTTTCCCCATAGGGGATGATGGCCATTTACCTAGGGAACTGTGCACCAGGGAAACAGGGATAATCAGACATTTCAAGGACTATTAGGCACATGATCTTTATTGACATTGATACCTGGAGACACAAAGGAGGGACCGATGTGAATGGTAACATGGAGCCTGACTAAAATCTGGGTCCCAAGGAGCCATCAGAGACACTGACCCTGCCAGTGAGCATTTTCTTACTTTCCAAACACGTAATTGAAATTGTTAGACTTGTAAGTTAAGTAATCCCCAACTGTGTCTGGTCTGTGTAAAAAGACTTGAAATTGCTATCACAGCTGGGAAGTCTACACTCAAACATCAGAAGCCTAACTGAAAGAGTTTTTCTAGCACCGATTCATATACAGTGTGCTGGTGGGATGGGGAAAGATGTTCCTGGTGCCCATCAAATCTCCATTGACTTCACCCTTTGTCCCTTGCTGAGATTCGATAGTTCCTACAGGATGAATATAAACTACTGTGGGCTTACAGGGAGAGGAGCTTTGGTTGCAGATTCTGTGACAGGCATGGTATAACTGCTGAAGAAGACTGATATGAGCATAGAAACCACTGAATGCAGCTATACCCTACTCCACTTCTAAAGTGAGTCAGAAACAGTTGATACATAGGGAGTGTTTCAGTTCACCTCTGAGATATGTCAAATTCAGTAATAGCATGTGTATTCTTGACATACTCCTTGTTAAAGTAACATTTGGTTGATTATTTGTTGAGGAGGTAAAACAAAATTAAGACAATATTGAACAATGGATGTCAATCATCTATATGTTTGTGTCTACATAGTTCTCAATATACCTGTGTGTGTGTGTGTGTGTGTGTGAAACCAAAGCAATATAAACCTAGAAAAAGTTAATTGCTAGGAAATTGTGTGTGAACATAGTTCTGTATAATGTTAGCTGAAACAAGCTAAAGACATGGTAAGAACAGTTTATATGTTTTGGTGATGAGAATGAGATAATATGTTCATGAGTTCATCTCCCTTTCAAAAATGGACCATATTTAGGACAAAGTGTCAAAGGGCCTTGTCATAGATGCTTCATGAGTATCCCATCAGAGGAGCCACACCCTAAAAGTGTTCCCTGTCCTCTCTCCTCAACCTATAGAGCAAAGGCTGTTTACTTTATTTACTCCATTGATATCTTCAAAGAACTTGGGAGGTGGACAAAACAGAAATAAATTCATTTTTCTCAATAAGACTGTAACTTCATTGGCTCTAAAATTGAAACATCTCCAACAGTGATAACTTCTTCGCAGAACTTTCCAAATCAACATTTCAGAATAACTCTATGCAAATGTAGATAAATTTTTCCCAAACGAAAGTTACACATTTTACTAACAGATAACAACTAAGGAGAAGAATATTGTCAGGCATTGCCAAGACTACCTACTTGTAAAATTAGAAAGTCATATGACTATAGATAAAATGTATGTTTTCTTTACACAGTAGTTTGTCTATTTCTATGTACCAATAAGTTTTAAAATTATGAGAATAGGTATGCTTTAATTTATGCAATATTATCTATCCTCTGAAAACTCAATAAAATTATTTAATCTCCTGGATGCATAGATTATAAATATGTGTTATCAATCCTGTATCCTATCATTTCAAAATACTTTAAAGTAATTTCTAATTTATTTTTGACTGCTTAAAATATGAAACATATTAACTTGAAATTTTAATATGTAATGCTCATTTACTTAGTGAAAATTAGATAAAAATTAAAATTCAACATTTAAAGAATTTTCTCTTGTATCTAATCGTCTGTAACTCATCTCTTTGAATACTATAATTTTTAACACTTATTTTTCTGATGTGTATATCCACATTGTATTTTTGTGATCAGTGTATTTGTTTGAAAATTATGTGTGAAAGGTCATTATATTATTATACAAATAGAAACAAGTGAAAAAGTCCACAACAGTGGTTTGTTTCCCATTATTGATAAATTCTAGGTTTTCTTGGTAAAAGCAAAATCCTTGCAGAGTTTGCTAATCACTTCTTAAAAATATCTTCTAGAGAGAGAAATTATGCAAATCCTGGAAAACTATTAAACAGTTGTTCCTTATGGAAAAATCACAGTTTTTAAACAAAACAGTCAAATGTTCAATTGAAGACATAAGGTCACAAAATAAGAGTAGTAATGGAAAATCAGGGTGTCTAAAGTTATATTCTGGAATTATACCATATGAGCATCATGTCTGTCTTTAAAAGAAGAATACAATAGTTATTGAACAAAACAATAAAATCTATCATCTTATTACTCATAAATTTATGGCTTATGATGAGAAAATCCAGATACAAAAATTGGCATGATACACATAACAAAGAAAATAAACTTTTGGAAGAAATTACAATCCAAGTGTTGAAATGCTAGTGTTTCAGAGAGCTCACAACTTGCCTGAACAAAACATGATTAGAGAAACTAAATCCTTCTTTTGGCTGCACTGAACCCCTAAAGCTATTTAGGAATTTGTTTCTTACAGACAATTAATCACATGCAGTTGTGCCAGATGAGAACTATTGATTGCCCTTTTCCAGGCTAGTGGTATTCAGACAGTAGACAGACAAATGCCCTAAGCAAGTGGAAGTATCTTTCTGCTAGGCATAGGATAGCTTTTAATTGTTCATTCCTAAAATGCACAGCATTGGCCATAAATCTCAAACATGCAGCATTCTCCTTTCTTTCTCTGCAATATCCAGACAGATATTATTATGTCTCTTATTCACCTTTACACCAAGGTCCTTCAAAAGCTCAATCTCAAAATTCACGACATCATATGGCAGCCGAAACTGAGGGATTTCAGAAGTACTGAAACAAATGAAGAAAAACAGGATAAAGGAGAATTAGAGTGAATTTTATAATCGTAGAAAATAAATAGTTCAATGTGTTCTTATTGATCAGCATTAAAAGATCAAATAAGTTAAATAAGTTTCTGTGAATATTTACATTGCATATAACCAAGTAGAGAAACAACAATATTTTTACTGACACTGTAAGATGTCCCATATATTAAAACTATGTAGAAGCTATTATAAAATACAGCCAACATATATAATATAAAACAAACAATATAAAATTAGTCGAAAACAATCTCTCACTTCAAATTATTTAGTCAATTTACTTAATAATATGCTCTTAAGATTAAAATCTCAGAGTAAAAATCAATTCACAGTAAACATAGAGCCAAATTTTATATATCTGTATTCAAACACACATAAATACTCTACAGAAAGACTGCACATTTTCAGGACATTTTATTAATTTTGCTAATGATCATTCAGACAGATGTGAGAAACCATGTCATTGAGGTTTTGATGTGGATTCTCAGATGATTCAATTTATATATATGATAGATTTTCACAAGTTTTCATGTGAGACAGAAGAAATTTGGTTTCCTTTTACTGAGTTCATTATATGTTATGGACACTAATTCCTTACTGAACATATGTGGTAATTATTTCTTTCTAAGTTATTACTTAAAATAGCCGATTGTCTTATCTGCTGGGCATATGATTGCGATTTGAACTTTGGTTCCTCTGTCTTTGCTTTTTGAGTCATATTCAAGAAACAATGACCAGGCCAATGCCATAAAATTTCACAGTTTCTGGGTTTATATTTGGATTCATAATCCTTTTATAATTCATTTTTGAAGAACTAAAAGTTTAGTTCATTCTTTGGCACGTGGCTACATAGTTTTCCCAGTACTTCTTATTAAAAAGATAACCTTTTCTACATTATGGCAAATCTTGTAGCTTTCTTGATGTTCTTTCTGAAGACTGGTGCTATAACTTGTGAGTTTCTTTCTGAGTTGCAGAATTGTGAATTTTCCCCAAGTCTGTTTATCTGTTTTGAGTTATAGCAGCTTTGCATTTTGTTTTAAGTTGGATCAAGTTTATTCTTTTAGCTCAGGATATTTTGTTCTTTAGGTTCCTCTGGGGTTCAATATCAATTTTAGATTTTTCCTATTTTCTGAAGACTATTACTTTTTATAGGGATGATATTGTATTTTTCAGTAGCATGAATATTTTTATTATAGTCTTCCAATCCATGAAAGAACATGAAAAAACAGTATATTCATTTTATCATGTGCTGCTCAGTTTCTTTCATCAATATTTTGGATTTTTTTCTTGTAAATTTCATTCTGCAAGAAATTTCTATTATTCCTATGTATTTTTGTTGCTTTAATTATTGAATTACATTTATATACTTATTTTAGATAATTTGTTGCTAATCAGCAGCAATTTTTACTGAGTTTTATTTATCTTTTGATAAATAAAAACTTTTGTTAATTAGATCTCCTAATTATATTGAAATATAAGTCAAGAGAAGGAAATAAAACTGTAAGACTTGAGAGAAAGACGTCTTAGTATCCCGTTTGCAGATAATGTGATTCTATACATAAAAGACCATAAAGGCCCAGCAACAACAACAATAAAATCTTGATTTCAGTTAATGACTATTTTTAGCAAAATGGCAGGATATAAAATTAATGCACACAAATCAGTAGCCATCTTGACAGCAATGACAAACACACTGAGAGATCAGGTAAAAATTATGTTCCCAACTGCCACAAAAGGTAAAATACCTATGAATAAAACTAATTAAGAAAATGAAAGCCTCTGCAGTAATAACTCTAAAACAATAAACAAAGAAACTGGCAAGACATTAGATTAAGAGAACATCCATGAATGCAAGTTGGAAAATTAATCTTGTGAAAGTGGTCAAACTACCACCTTAAATACAATTCCACTCTAAACTCCAGAGGCATTTGTCACAGACATAGAAGGGTCAATCTCAAAATGCATGTGGCAACAAACATTCACACACACAGGCACACACACATGCACACAAACATACACAAACACACAAACACACACAAAGAAATATGGCCAAAGTAATCTTAAACAAAAATAATACTGTGGGAGTTATCAACCTACTAGATTTCAAATTGTATTCTAGAGACCCACAGTATTAAAAAGAACATGTTACACAATGTGAGAATCCTTCAGTAGAATAGAGCATTCATATATAAGACCATGCAAACACAAATATCTGATTTTTATAAAGATACAGAAAATTTATGATTGAGAAAAGAGGGTCCTCAAAAAAAAAACGATGCTAGGAAGCCTGGATTTTAACATGCGGAGAAATGGAATCGAACTTTTTCCTCACTATGTATGAAACACAACCCTAAATGGACTAAGAACCTCAACATGAACTCTGATAATCTGAACCTGCTAGAGGAGAAATTGGGGAGTGTGCTCAATTTAGGCACAGGCAAAGACTTTCCCAATAGGATTTTTAGCACGTGACATAAGATTAACACTGCACAAATGAGATAGCATGAAATTAAAGACCTCCACAACAACAATAAAATATATATTTATCAGCCTAGTGATAACATGCAACACTAAATGAAGAAAAGATTTTGAAAACTATTTATCAGATGGATGATTGGTCCCTAAAATATACAAAGAACATACACAACTGAAGATTAAGTAAACAAACAATTCAGTTTAATGTGACAGAATAAAAGTTCTCAAGACAAGAAATTCAGAAGTCTGGCAAACACTGTAAAAGTATTCAAAATCGTTAGTTATCAGGGAAATGAAGGTTAAAATTACTTTAAGATTCTTTCTCATTGTTACCAGAATGGCAGATATCAAGAATAAAAATCACAATATGTTGGCATTCATATGGGGAAAGCAAGACAATTATGCACTATTGGAGGGATGTAAATGTATGCATTCACTGTGGAAATCAGTCTGGAGGCTTTGCAAAACCACTAGAAATAAAACTAACACTTGATCCAAGTATATCACTCCTGGGCACATAACTAAAAGATATTATGAACTATTACGTAGATATCTGTACAATCATATTCACTGAGGCTCAGTTTACAAGAGCTAAGAAATAGAATTTACAAGCGTGCTCATCCACTGATGAATAGATAGGGAAAATATGGCAAATAAACACAAGGTAATATTTACTCAGAAGAAAAACAAACATGAAATCTGCAGGTAAATGGAAGGAACTAGAAAAAGCATGTATAATGAGTGAGGTCACAGTGGCTCAGAAGTTCAAAGGTGGAAACTAGAGAAGGTGTTCCTCCTACTGAGTCAGGAGAAAGAGGCTCAGGAAGACAAGCATTGCATATTCTTTCTCATACTTGGATCCTGGCTTCTAATCTTCTGTTTGTCCCGTTTAACATGCAGTGTGTGTAGAAGCCAGGACACAGGACTCCAGCTTCTGAAGGGAGGCGGCAGTAGAATAGATGCAACACTGAAATTGAGACTGGGACTCCTGGGTGTGGAAAGAGTCACATGGGGGGATAAGGCAAATGGGGAATAAGGTGTGGCAGAAGGCTTAACTGTTATGAATGGGGCATGAAAAAGCTGAATGGAAACCCATGATTTTCAAGCTTAGGAAAACCAGATGGTCAGGGGGATATAATTGGGTTCCAGTTTTGAGTGGGGATGGTGGGCTAGGGAGGGAGTAATGGTCAAATGACATATATATGTGTATGTATATATATACATATATATATGTATGTGTATATATGTATGTATATGTATATGTATATATTTGGTTTTTGAGACAGGGTTTCTCTATAGCTTTGAAGCCTGTCCTGGAATTAGCTCTTGTAGACCAGGCTGACCTCGAATTCACAGAGATCCACCTGTTTCTGCCTCTGGAGTGCTGGGATTAAAGGCATGTGCCACCATTGCCCTGCTATCAAATGATCTTTGTAAATGCCATTGGGTTCATTAATTTATTGTCCATCATTTTATCCACACTCAACAGGGATATTGTTGTCAGATCTTAGTGTACTCTTGGTATCAAGTTAAAATTTGCCTTCTGTAATGTTTTTCTACATTGATAATAAGAAAGATTTTTATAATAGTTTCAACTGAAAATAATTAGTATTGAGAAAACTTTGGTAGGAAAGTCTTCAGGCTCTGGGTTTTTATCTTTTTATGGCAAACATTTATTAATGATTATATTTCTGTACTATTTATTGGCCTATTTGTCTTTTCTGCTTTTTCATGATTTCTTTGTAAGCCATATATTTCTAGGAATTCAATAATTTACTCTGGCTTATTCAATTTGTTGTTATATAATTCATTATTATAAATCTTTGATTCTCCTGTCTGTGCTACCAGCTGCCACGTCTGTTCTTACCATCAGTAGTTTTGTTCTTGTAAGTCCTAGCTCCTTTCTTATTAGTCCAGCTAAAAGTTTCATCATTTTTCCTTATCTTGTCAAGAAAACAACACTGTGCTTTGCTTTGTTGTTTTGGTTTTCCTAATCCCTAGTTCATTTCAGATTTGATTCGTATTATATCTGTATTCATTTCTGTCCTTCTGCTAATTTTTGAATGAAAATTTCCTTTGATATTTTGTTTTTAATTTTCAATTCTGTGAACAGCAATGTTACATGGTTTATTCATATATATGTATAGATATTTTCATTTGTATATAAACACATTTTGAATATGAATGTTTAGTTTGTGCATGCAGATGTAAGAAAACAGACGAATAAACTACCAAAGTGGTGAGGTTCACTACCAACATTTCCTTCATGAATTCAAAGAGATATTTTCATAAGAATGATGCTAAGGTGGATTTTTTCTGTAAGGAAACAATCAATTGAGTCCCATGTCATCAATGTACTCTGCACTCATTATCAGCCAACAAAATGTGTGTTTAATCTGCTGTCCATTTTCTGGCTGTCCATCAGTGGCATATAAACCTAGTCAGAAGAAGAACTCTCCTAGATTATTTGGGAATCTTTTAGTGTCCGTTTGATTAGCACATCATTGGTATTCTAAGAAATAATGAAGAAATGAATAAAACAAGGAAATGAAAAATATCATTTACTATCAAGTTAGGAGACAAGTTGAACTCCTTTCTTGGCTATAGAAGTTATAGAATAATCCCACGTAGAACACTGATAGAATCTCATTTGGAAAGCAAAGAAATGTCTTTGGCAAGATAAATAATGGAACCAAGAGAACCGCTTGGCAGCTACTACAGGACATGACACACAAGGGACATTGTATATGGACAAACAAGAGGACTTTTAAAAAGAATTCATTCACCAGGCACAGCTTCCGGACACTAAAGAGTACACAGTTGATTTTCACATTTGGTGACGGATGGTAAACTCAGATGGAGGAGTTAGATGAGCAAAGCAAAGTTTAATAAAGAAAATAACCAGGGTGTGAACGCCAGATCTGATGCTCAGGAAACAAAGAAAATTCTTGGAAGATACAGAATTTTAATAAATGTACACATCTATTTGGAACAAGGGAATAAATAACATAAACCTGCTGACTGTGGAAGGACACAAGAAGACAAGAAACAAATTTGATATAAACAGTTATTTTTCAAGTTTGTTGAGTTTATGAAAACCTTTGAAATTTTTTTCCTATTGTGTTCTTTTAATAATTTGAAGTTTTAAAAAATATATGTTGGTGGTGAGCATAAGTCCTTCACTACCATCAGCCGTGTGACAGAAATATAAAAGCAATTGTCTTCCTTCTATGCTAATGCTTATTATGTATAATGGAATATGTCAATAAAAATTATTTTCAATTATTTTTATAGCACACATCTCATGTTTTGGCAAAACATTGGTTCAATTCATGATTGAATAAGTATTTATCCTTAAATTTGTATTGCATTGTATGCTATAAAATAGATTTTACTGTTATAAATATTTTACCTAGAAACAGTTACATTATCAATCGACATAAAATAATACACACATTTATATATGTAAGAAAACAGAAACATTTAAAAGAGCTAAAACTAAGGGTAGTGTTTCTGTGACTATGCCTCATAATAAAATATCATAAACATAATTGTTATTTTAAATAAAATTTTAAAATCCATATTCATTAAGTGTGTATTATTATTTTAAATAAAATACATATGTACTAAATAATCTATACTATCATTAATTTTATATGTTCAAACATGGTCTCATCTGGCCTAGGTTGACCTTAAACTTGTTATTCAGTTAACCCTAATCTTGATCTCTTTATCTTCTTACATCTACCTCACAATTTTTAGGGTCACAAGAGTGCACCATCATGCCCAGTCAACAGCTGTATGGCTGGGACATACTGCTGGTTCACTGGCAATGGTACCAGGATTTATCCCTACTGCTTGTACTGGCTTTTTGGGAACCATACTCTTAGGATGGATACCTTGCTCAGCCTAGATATAGTAGGGAAGGCCTTGGACCTTCCTCAAAACAATGTGTCTTATTCTCTCTGATGAGTGAATGGGGTGTTGTGAAGGGTAGGTGGAGGGAATGTGAGGAGGGAAGGGAATGGGAATTGGAATTGATATTTAAAGTGGAAAAGGATAGTTTGTTTTCTTTTTGAAAAAATAAAATAAAAACTTTGACATAGATTAACCTCTTTTACCAAAAGGTTTTTTTAAGAAGTCGTGCTTAAATAGAAGCATAATTAATGATAATTTAATATATCCACTTTAGAAGGAAAAGGAATCAATTGTGTTAAGTACAACAGGGATCAATCTTGGATATGCTTTGCTATCTAAAGTTATTTCTTTAAAAAGTGGTTATACTAATTTTTAAGAGCTAAAAGAATCTGCCTAAATATGAAGAAGAAGCTAAGATACAGACTTCGATACAAAACTAATCTAACATCTTTTCAGATTAGAACTTTTAGATTGATACCTTGAGATTGTGAGTCATCTGTAAGTGAGAAAGTAAGTTCACAGACACACTTTGACATTGTCCTTCCCAGTGCTCTGCATTGCTTTTCCTAATCTAACAGTGATACAGAACACCTCTACTACAGATAGTAGACAAAGGGTAGTTCCGCACTGCCCGCTGTGCTTAGGAATCAGAAAGACACAAAACAAAGGGTAGCACGTTCCTAGAGCTAGATGGAGGGGGGAGGTCCTTGGTCATTCCACAGGGCA
>LOJH01060709.1:0-11090 GCA_001685095.1 Ellobius talpinus
TATCAAAAGGCCAAGGCAGTTTCTTTACTAACCAATGAAAGTAACACATAGACCGATGACTCTCCTACATCAGGTCATAGTAGTTATCAAAGTGGCTGAAAGTAAATCAGGATACTGCTATCCTTCTTCTATTCCTCTGTTTGTCTCCTGACATATAAAGCTTTCTATATCATCCATTCATTCAGTTTGCTCACTGGCTCCATTACACCCATCTGTGAAGTTCACACCCCTGTAACATAAAACAGGCTGCCTTGCATCTAAAATCCTTCCTTTCACTGCTCATTAACTTCCCACTCCCTCTGAATTCTCACAGTTTTTATATGTCAAGAAAAATAAAGCTATTACTTGCTCTCAAGAAACACAGCAATGTTATGGGTTTGTTCTCAGCACAATCCATGCCTAATGTCATTCTCTTTGGCTACCACCATCCTTGGCAGAAATGTTTTACCTTCAAATAAAAACTTACATTTTCATGTAACGTTCAGTAATATTTTCATATTGACATCATTAGAACTATGTATTAAAATTTTGCTTGATAGTTTGCAAATCATTTTCACATAACTGTCATACTCCAATGCCATAGAACTCTACATGGAGCAGTAAAGTCTATCTTCAGTGAATGCTATGGTATAAATTCTAAGGGACAAAGACTGTTCATTGACTGTAACATGATGGCCTGCTTGTTGGGTTTCTGTCCTCCCACCAGGTCCCACAGCCGTTTGGTCCCAGAGAGAAATTACACAGAGGTCTCCATACGTTATAAACTGATTGGCCCTTTGGCTCAGGCTTTGTAATAGCTCTTACGACTTATATTAACCCATTATTCTTATCTATGTTAGCCACATGGCTCAGTACCTTTTTCAGTGGGGTAGGTCACATTCTGCTTTTTTGGTGTCTGCACATGACTGTGGGAGGAGCTTCCTGCTTCCCAGAATTCTCCTGGTCTCATTGCCCCACCTCTACTTCCTGTCTGGTTGTCTCACTTATACTTCCTGCCTGGCTACTGACCAATCAGCGTTTATTTATAACATAATTAACAGAATTCAGAATTGTCCCACACCAATTGACTATATAATTTAGAATGTACATACATGCACACACGTGCACACACACATATACACACACATAGACAGAGAGAGAGAGTTTTGTTGGGTAATAGGAAAAAAGAAATAAAAGTAAAATCTGTTATAAATCTCTCTCTGTGAATATATGAAATATAAAGCAAATATATGGTGTTTCCCAACAAAACATTATATACAAGAATATTGGAACTGCTTATAGGTTTATGTCTAAGCTGGAGAGATGAAGATGAATTAAAATGATTTTAGTTTTAAATCTTTGGGGAGCTTGTGTTGGTCAAGCTATTAGACTGGCCTTCTAGATAACTCATAATTTCCTTTTGGAAGGAAAAAGATGCTATTTGGGGTAAAATTCTATGATCTCATAAAACCTAAGCAAGGAAAAAAAGATGAAAAATAGGCAAAGCCAGTGAAAAGACTGAGTGCTTGGGAAACAGGGATTTCCCATTTTCAAGCGCAGGTGTTAGCTGAGAATATGAAGCACTCTGAAACTGTGATTACAGGGTTTTTGAAATACTCTTTCTTAGTTGGTGATTTACACTCAGAGTCTCTTAAACACTTTCATGGTTCAGGAGCTTTCTAAAGGTTCTTGGCCACAGGAGACCAGGGCTCACTTTCATGATCACTTCGTTGCTAAGTTGGAAGGCTTGTATTTACATTGTTTTTCTCAGGAAGATGCTAATAGGAACCTAGATGCCAATCCAAGGAGGTTGCTAGCCTTGATATTTTTTCTGTGGTTTCCCCTCAATACGAGAATCCTATGTACATATTCAGTGGATGAACCTCACTTGCTCTAAGCTCAATAGTCAACTAATTAATGTCATTCAAGCATTAAATCCTTGGCATCGACATTTGATCGAATTTCAAATCCTCTGTTTGAATGAATTGTACCTTAAAAAGAATTTGTTTTGTATTTTATTTTTTAGTAGAGTTTGTCTATTTTTAATTCCCATGCACTTCAAGGAGGTTTTAAATATTCTTTTGGAATAAGTTGAAGCTACTGAAACTGCAAAATAGATCCCCACCATCTTTGCCTACTGTTATATATTTGCTTGTGTGTATGCTTGATAGTGGTGTGCATGGGGAGGAGGGGTGACTCATCACGGTGTGCAGAAATTGAGTGCAAAAAGTTATTCTATGAACCAAGTGTCTCTGAATGACATTCAGAGAAAACAAGAAAGCCCTTTCCCATGTGAAGTAGGCAAGAAGTCACCTAGGAACGCCTTACCTAGTTGATGGATCAAGATTCTGAAGCTATAATCCTGCACTGTGCTGTATATGAGAAAGGAAAAAGCAACCTTTTAACTAAAAGATCCACTCCAGATTTTACTTTAAGTTTTAGCTGAAAAAAAATCATAGAAAATGCCTTTAATAGACCCCTTTGTTCTTCTTGGATTCATTCTTGCACTACTTGTGGCAAATTTTTATTTTCTGGAAAACATTATAGTAATAGCTCCTATTTTACATTTTCTTAAAATGGAATGTGCTTTTTGCCTATCAGTAAGGAGAGTATAATCAGCTTGCTCTAGGCTTACAATGAGCTCTGAACTATTCAGTGTAGATGGAGGCTGCTTGTTCGTTCCAGGCTGCCAAGAACCAAAATAATCACACAGAAACTTTATTAATTAAAATACTGCTTGGCCTATTAGTTAAACTTCTTATTTACTAACTCTTACACCTTAAATTAATCCATTTTTATTATTTTGTATTTTATCGCGAGGCTTGTGGTTTACCAGTAAGGTTCTCTGCAATCTGTCTTCTTTGGCAGCTAGATGCATCTCCCTGATTCTGCCTTCTTATCTTGTTTATCTCTGCATGGAATTCTCACTTTGCTCTATTCTGCACTGCCATAGGCCCAAAGCAGATTCTTTATTAACCAATGGTAATAAAACAGCATACAGAGGGGAATCCCACATCACCTCCCCTTTTCTGCCTAAATAAAAAGGAAAGTTTTGACTTTAACAGTAAATTTCTATATAACAAAACATTTGTCAAGCAAGAATTATACTTACATTATTTAGTCATTTGTATTTGGCAACTTAAGGAAAATGCTCTATCACTTATTCTGTCTTTGTGGGTCTAAAGTTTTATATCTAATTTATCTTTTATAATTTTAACTATCTTTTTTAAAACTCTATCAAAGACATTCAAAACTTCAGCAGACATTCAGAAGTTACATTTTATAAATAAAAATTTACTTTGACAGATGCTAGCATTGTAAGGGCGATTTGACTAAAACCTGTTAGAGTAGAGGTAAGAAAAAGCAAGGCTATACTCAAGTCTGAATATAGCAAGAAAATTGGGGATTTTTAGGTGATAAACAAAAGTGAGTGACACAAGATATCACTTGGAACTCCTTCTCCCCCATTACTGGAGATTTTATTTAGATTCTCTTCATATATGTGTATATATATGGAAGTTTCTACTATATTAGGATTCCATACTACCAGTCATATGCTTCTGAGTGAACAAATAAGTGGGTTTCTCATGTGGGATGTCCTTCTGTATGCTGCGAATATGTGTTGCTTTCATTGGTTGATGAATAAGGGTGGTTCAGTCAATGGCCAGAAAAGTATAATTAGGAGGGAAATCCAAACAAAGATACAGAGAAAAGGAAGCAATGTAGTCTCTGAAAAAGTAACATGCCAGGGCATCATTGGTAAGCCAAGTCATGTGGAGATACACAGATTAGTAGACATGGGTTAATTTTGTTGTGATATGCCTGAGCCACTGGTCAAACAATTGTAATTGATATTAAGTCTCAGATTGTTATTTTGTAAGTAGCTGCAGGGACTCATGTTTGGAAAAGAAACTGGTTCAGGGGACCAACAGTAAAGAGAAAAGCATTCAACTACAGCTATCTGATTTTTGTGCCTTATTTTGAGCTCTTTCTTTTTCTGTGGGTTCATCTTGTTCAAATCCCATGTTATAGTTTTTATTTTATCATGTTATATTTTATCTTATTCCATTTAAAAGAAAAATGAGTGAATGGGTGAAAGCAAACCTAGCCATCAGGTTAAAGGTTAATAATTGAACTGTCAAGTATACCTGCTGGGACAGGGAAATCAGTTTTTCTCCACTGGGTATATCAAATGCTACAAGACAGACTTCACATTCAGGAATAGTTGACCAACTTATTATTGGACTTCACATATCTTTTTTCTTTTGTGTGTGTGCTTTTATCTAGTTGCAGTTTTGCACTTTTTTCCTTTATGAACATATTGTTATTTTGTTTTCTTGTTTTGGAAGTATTTTGTTGTTGCATAACTTTTTTTGGAAATAACTTAAAGGTGGGTAGGTAGGGAAGAGGAGAGAGTCTAGAGGGACTTTGGAGAGGGGAAGAATATGATCAAAATATATTTTAAAAAAGTTTTTAATAATAAAAGCTAAAATATGTTGATGATGATATGATAAAAAGATCACTTACTACTTTTGAAGATGATGGGGTTCACTTCCTAGCACCCACATGGTGGCTTTCAGCAATCATTAACTTAGTACTACAAATCAACTCCAGGGAATTTGGCACCTTTTTGTGAATGTCACAAGGTCAAGACATACATGTGGTGTACATACGAACATGCAGGCACAACAATTTTACACAAAAAGTAATGAAATAAATAATATCTATAGAATCATTTAAAACTAATGAAATAATGAGCTGGGAGTTGACTCAGTGGGAAAAATACATTCTGAGTAAGGGTGGACACTAAAGTTTGATTCCCTAAAACACACTTACAAATCAGATGTGACAGTATGCCTTATAAAGCCAGTGCTGGGGCATCACAGATCAGAAGATCTCTGGAATCTGCTGTTAAACAAATGTAGCTGAGTAGGGGAGCTCTAAACTCAGTGTGAGATCCTGCCTCAAAATATAAGGCAAAGAAAAGGTGAAGAAGATATGACCTGATTTTGACCTTTGACCTTCTCATGCTCAGGCATACATATGCAAGCTCCCTGACTCATACATTCATACATGTGAATACACACAAATGAACCCCCCCACAAGTGTACACACACACACACGCACGCACGCACAAAATAGGATAATTGTTTGTCATTTAGTAGTTGTAGTTGCTAAATTGATGGTAGTAATCACTGTTTTTGACAGTAAAGAAATATTTTTGAAGGGAAGTTAATCAATCATAGATACTGGATAAATAGTATAGCTGCCTGCTATTCTGAAAGCCAAACCTACATATATTACCACACCAAGTAGTTTCAGTACATTCTGTTATGACTATATGATGTTAATTAGTCACACTCATATGAAGAGCTTATATAAAATTTTGGCCTATAACTACACTCTTGCATGAAGAAATGGGTCAACCTGTAGTCTATAACCTGAGGCTAGTATGTTTGTTAATCATCTACTGTGGATTGGTAATCCCTTCCTCTGTTATACTGATAAGCATTTAATGTAGGTTGCTTTATACAAGAAGAGCATTTTCATATGAATTCTTCTAAACTTGTAGTTACTTGGAATACTAGATAGTTATTCCATTCCTCATGTAGCATTATTGGACTGAATTCCATATATAATGACCACATTTTAGAAGTTACATATGTCTGTGACAATGACGGTGATGCTTTCTGAACTAATCACATGTGGATACATTGCCAATAATTCACATATGCCATCTCATTCATTTCCACAACAGATTTGCAGTAAATACAACTACACTCTGCATATTTTAGGTGGTAAAAGTAAGACACTAAGTTACTTGCTCAGTGCATTAGTTAGTTTTTTCATTATCATGACAAAATGCCTGCAATTTAAGGAAGAAAGATTTATTTTGCTGTACAGTTCCCAGGTATAGACTGTCAAGGAAGGAGAGTAATGGCAACAGGAGACTTAGGAAGCTGGACACATTGACTCTGCAGTCTGGAAGCAGAGAGATGAATACTTGTGCTCAGCTTTCTTGCTCCTCTGTGTTCTGAGACATCAGTCTATGGAATGGCACTGCCTATAGGTAAGGTGGGTCTCCTCACTTCAATTAACCAAGTCTAGAAACTACCTCTCACAGGTGAGCCAGGAATTTTTCTTCTAGGAGATTCTAGATTCTATCGAGTTGATAATGACTATTAATCTTTACTTATAGCTAATATGTTTACAATAGTTTTGAGCTTAGTTAATGGGCACTGGTTTTGAACTTAGATTGTGTTACAATTATCTTTCTCACCATGTTTCAGGTATCTGTGGTGTTGCTGAGGACAAAATGCTGTGCATTTTGTATTTCCTGACATAATAGCTGACTCTAATAAGTTCTTACCAATAATCTCATTTCTACTCTCAACAAGAAAATACATATTTAGAAACACTGAACTCCCAAGGCTTCATGAGATAATCATTTTAACAAACCATTTCATATATTTACACTACACAAAGGAGCTTTCTGTATGGACACCTGGATTAGGAATTTAATGAAGTTGTAACAAAGTTTGGCAAGCATGTTCTGAACCTTAAAACTTTATTTTGTAAAGATATATTTTAGATGGTTTTCCATTAATGTAAGGTAACCTTTGTCTTCAAGGTACCAAACTCTTCAATAATACAGGTGGAAAGTGCCCTCCCAAAGACTCATCATATCTTATTCTGCTTCTTTCTTAAAGATGTTTGGTATAATAAATAAAAGTTATTAAAGCATAATAAATACATTTCCAAATGCAAGCACATTTCTGAACTCTTGAGGAATTTTGTGTAGAAGCAGTAAGTTTCATAAGAAGGGGAGAAGAAAGGCTGTTGGAACAAGAAAAGCAATTTTCATGTGCAAAGTATTTGTTTCCTGAAGGAATTCCATAAGGAAAGTATGTGAAACATGGTTAAGGTCAATTTAAAGTTTTATTTTGTAAGGGCCTCTCACCGTCCTTTTTTTTCTTATCTTGGTACTTGGGTGTGCAAAGTAATGGAAGACTGATAGGTAGAGGTTTATAAAATCCTTACCAAATCCCAGTAACTGATATAGGTGGTCTACACATATCAAAATAACTTTACCCCGTGAAAGACCCATAAGCTCTTCCTCTTGCAGGCATGGGTCTATGGTTCAGGAGGAACAAAGACTTCTAAGTGCTCTGCTCTAAGTCACCCGTCTGTGACTGCTATGTTGTTTTAACTTACTAGAAACCTATTTCTCAAAATCCTATGGCTATTTCACTTAATGAATATTATTTTGTCAATAGCAACATTTTTTCATGATTTTTAGTTTTAGAAAATTAAAAAACCACTACTGTCTCAAATATTTTGTCTCTTATTTGTCAAGAACATCCCATGTTTAAAATCATAGTTTCTCCCCGCAGAGATGTAATTTGTTTTAATCAGGTCACCTAAATGTCAATTATTTATATTGACTGCAGCAATCCTAATTTGGGGATTTCACAGGCTTTCATTCTTGCCTGGTATTCTGGCAATCTTTTCTACTTTGCATAATCTTAATTATATTACTTTATTGAGGAGTTGCAAGAAAAATGACATTCTTGTAATGTGACTTCTCAATTAAATCAAACAGATCTGATAAGATTAAAGAAAATGCTGGCAAAGCACTGAGTGGTAAGAAAAAGAGACCATCCATGTTAAATGAGTTACCAGGGACAAAACACAGAATTCTATCAGGATACTGTTCACTTAGCATAATTAGTAGCTTTTCTTACCATTGAGCTAAATGATTTATTAACTGTCAGTGTTAAGAGGAAATGCTGCAATAATTATTCCAAAACACAACATTTTGATTTATGCAGCAACTTTAATTTCCAAATACTTTAATCCTCTTTAGTGTTCATTATGTTTTGATAAAACAAGAGTAAGTCTTATAGATATAAATTTAAAGATAGCAATGAGGTCACATCCTGAGTAACTCGATGAGAATCTTGGAGGTACAGCATTGAGCCTAGATTTCCATCACTTAACAGTTGGATTTAGAGTACTTTCAACCAAAATGGCACTGCCTCTGACTAAAGGAGCCATAGAGTGGCTACTGTCAATACTTTTGCTTCTCTCCTGTTTCTTTCAGTAAATGAAAGTAAACACTTCACTGCCTACTTTTAAGGAGCTGTATCATTTAAGAAAAGTAAAATTAAAGACAAGAGATTATAAATCACTAAGCTTTGTGAGCTTCTGTTTTTAAATAGCTTTTCACATCAAAATGTTATCAACTTTAATCAGAACTTTGAGAGCTATGTGTGTGCATTTCTTTCTTGACCCCTGAGAGGCTGAGGCAGGAGGATTCCAAAATAGAGGAGAGCTCTGATCACCTAGAAAGTTCTAGGCCATTCTGGACTATAAGATCACCTTTGCTTAAACAAAACAAAACTTGATCCTTCTGGTTTTCATCAACACATATTTGTTTTGTGGAATGCCTGGGCAGAAGTCAAATATGCTTATAGGAGACTGAAAGGCATAATATTAACATAGTACATGTGGCCAGTTAAGAAATGTTATGTGGGATTCCCCTCTGTATGCTGTGAATACCGTTGTTTAATAAAGGAACTGTCTTTGGCCTGTGCAGGGCAGAATAGAGGTAGGCAGGGAAAACTAAACTGAATACTGGGAGAAAGGAGGCAGAGTCAGGGAGATACCATGGAGCCGCCAGAGGAGAAAGATGCAAGCAACTAGCTGGAAACTTGCTGGTAGGTCCCGAATCTCATAGTAAAATATAAATTAATAAAAATTGGTTAAATTAAGATGTAAGAGATAGCCAATAAGAAGCTAGAGTTAATAGGCCAAGCAGTGATTTAATTAATGCAATTTCTGTGTGGTTATTTTGGGGCTGAGCAGCCGGGAACAAACAAGCAGTCTCCCTACAACAGAAATGAACTTATATTACCATATTACCCTAGTCTCACTCACATATTAGACATTTCTCTTAAAATAAATCAAGATGTTAGCCTTTATTTTTTTCTATAAAATTAGTTGAGGATATTATTCACACAAAAGTTATGTGAAGTATATACATGTCAAAAAAAGCCCAAATTTCCCAGGTACACAGCACTCATTTCTATCATTATTGGCTTTTGTATTCATATTTCACCAATATTTATCTCTATCTTTTAAGATAAAGACAAACACATAGAACATGAGTTCTATAATATCTTTATTAATAACATATGAACAATACATACATCAAATATAGATCCATATCATCGTGTTATTGTAGGACTACTCCTTCACTGTAAGCACACACCAAAATTCATTCAACCAATTGCTGAACAGCTGTGCTGTGCTCAGGATTTGCACATTGTTTTAGTGATATTGAAACCAGCTGTACCATTTTTATTTTGACAACGTGCATGCCTAGACAAATAACAAATAGTTTCTCATCCTAAAATTGTGAAAAGCAATGTAAAAAGTAAATGTAATGAAGACTTCCACAGCTTTTGATGCAACTGACAAAACACATGTGAGAGAGAGCAAATCAATTTATATTTCCCCAAGAAATGAATGTTGCCTGTCAACCTGAACTTCTGTATGTATGTGCTATTGTGTGCATGCATACATACACACATGCATTTATGTACACATATATGAATATACAAATATGTAATATATAAACATATTATATATTGAATATATGTATATATATTCTATTCTGTATAATCTATTAAATAATTAAGGGCTATCTCTAAACTTAAAAACAGTACTTAGAGTGTGGTGCCAGGGCCATAAGAAAGAGGTAGATTAGAATTTTACAGAGACATTGGGCCAGAAATGCTTCTTCATTCATGCTTCTGGTTTATATTTGTTATTGTGATAACATGAGTTATGAAGGACCAAGGAAATGAATGGTATTTGTAGAGATTGGAGATGTTTACCAATGTCCATGATCCATATTTATTATTAAATATTAGTAATGTCCCAGAGAATTTCCTCATGTTTTCTTTCTAGTATTCATGCCATCAAATAGGATGTCTGCATTATTTTTCTGTAATTCAAGTATATGTATATATGCATATATAAATACACCTTTTTAAAGAATGTGACATTTATATGTGTTGGTTAACATATAAGTTTATTTAATTACTCTTCTACTGAAGGAATACACAGCAACTATCTACTTGAATGAGTCTCTTGTTATTAATTTTTATAATTTTATATTTGTAAAATGCTTTCTTAGAATTAAATTTATTTTAAGAAGATCTTAAAAATTAAGCTCATTATATAGACCTCTTTAGATATTTTGAATTTCTGTTTTTATCCTTTGGCCTTTGTTTACAGAGAGAAATTACTTGAAAACTACATTTATTCCTAGATGTCTTTTATGTCAATTAGCAATAATAACTTCACAGTATTATTTTCTAATTGTCCTTAAATAATATGAAAAAACAGCATGGAACTTTTTATTTTGATTTTTTTTATTGAGTGTGTTCTGTCTTTGAGGAAAGCAATTGTAGCCTGCAGGCACATCTATGGAGTCAATAGTCACCTAGACACATTTTGATATGTACACTGTCCATGCTGAGCAACAGGAACAGGAACCAGGAAGGAGGGCAAGTGTGCAAGAGCCAGCCTTCTTGCAGCAAGGTCCTTGAAACCTCTGTCATGTACTATTTAGATAGACCTATTTTGCACACTCACGTCACTCCAGCCTATTAGAGTTCCTCTATGTCTTGTAAGCCGTGATTTNTTTTTTTTTTTTGGTGGGGAAAGCTATACAAAGCAGAACAGATAAGATGTGGCAGTCTGCACTAGTAAAATGGACTTGAGAGCAGAATGGACACTTGTCATGTCCCTTTGTTTTCAAACACATCTGTTTTGGGTGGTTTGCTGATGTGGAATTTCCCTCTGTATGCTATGAATATGTTTTATTACTATTGGTTTTTAATGAAGCTATTTCAGTCAATGGCTTAGTAGAGTAGAGACAGGTGGGAAGCCAAGCAGAGATAGAGGAGAAAAGAAGGTGGAGTCAGAGAGATGTCATGTAGCTGCCGAAGGAGACAGACGCAGCCAGAACCTTACTGGTTTGCCATAGCCTCATGGTGATACACAGATTAATAGAAATGAGTTAATTTAAGATGTAAGAG
>LOJH01060710.1:857-11090 GCA_001685095.1 Ellobius talpinus
AGAGAGAAAGAGAGAGAGAGAGAGAGAGAGAGAGAGAGAGAGAGAGAGAAGGCTGAGTCAGAGACATGCCATGTAGCTGCCAAAGGAGAAAGATGCTACCACTGGAACCTTTCTGGTAAGCCACAGCCTCATGATGATACACAGATGAATAGAAATGGGTTACTTTAAGATATAAGAGCTAGCTAGGAAAACGCCTGAACTATTGGCCAAGCAGTGTTATAATTAATATAGCTTATGTGTGATTATTCGGATCTGGGCAGCCAGGAATGAAAGAACAGCTTCCGTTTACAGTGCTAACACATTATGCACACTCGTGTACATAAATGTTAATAAATAGATGTCTTTTTGCCACATTAGTCAAGGATTTAGGTTTTATAGGTTCTACCTGTTAATGTAATGAGATTCTATTGAACTTTAAACAAGAAGATGATAGAATTACATATACTCCCTAGCTTGAAGGATGGAGAATGTCTAGGTAGGAGTGGAAACTGTGTTGGTAGCTGGGAAAAGTCTGCAGTCCTTAGGGATAAAATAATGTTAACCAGTACCAATTTGAGTGAGGGATATGGGCTGGAAGAGGTTGGTTGGCTTGATAAAGATGGAGTAAGGCAAGAGATGGGTTACTTCAAGGAATTCCCAGAGTTTCTGATGTCTGCACTGGGTGAACAAAGATGCAGTTCACACAGGGCAGCACTGAGAAGGGTCAGGTTGGGTGCGTGCGAGTTCCACACCAGACCTTGACTTTAAGATGCTGAGAAGTCAGTATAGCCAGGTGAAAGCCTAGCCTCCCATAATTAGTCTTGAGTGATAGCAAATATTTGATATTCTCAGGCAGGTTTGGATGATCAAAACAAGGCTAAAATCAAGGGTAATATTTGTGAAGGAAAAGTCCTGGAAAGAAGCTGTGTCTGCAATTGCTGATTGATTAGAATTCCAATGATATGGAGCAGCCGAAATGTTGCAAGTCCAGAGCCTAATTTATCTTGGGGTATCTATTTTGAGTCCCATAAAAACCCCTTCCTTGTTCACCTTTGTGTTAGACCTAAATATTCTATAACTAGGAGGCAAAGATGAACTAATCATCCTGATAAATACTTTGGAAAGTACTGACTATTCTCCACTACTCAAAGGGCTGAGACTACTATCAGGAAACTGAGATTTCCCCACTGTGCTGAAACTCCTACTTACTGTATTTGAAAAGTGCCTTGATTTATGTTTTTTTTTCTTTTACTATAAAAGCTTGGTGAAACTTCTTCACATTGAAACATGGAATTTGGGGTAACCTAGACCACGCTCATTCAAATTAAAGATCCACCTGCCTCTGCCTTCCAAGTGCTGGGATATAAAGGTATATACTTCCTCACTGAAATACTGACTTTTAAGTAAAAGGAAGCATCACTATATTTTTTATCTATACTAGAAAAATATTTTCTTTCATCCAAAAGCAATCAGTTACTTGAAATTTTGTTTAGAAGACATTGACAATTACTAAAAACATTCCTAAAGTAAATACCATCATAGATTTTGTTGTCTTTCTAGTACTGTTCCTTAACTCAAGATTTAAATGTAATGCTGAGAACAACCTAATAACAGCAAGTCTCTGATGAAGGAGAAGTAGAAGGAAATGGTCAGTGTGACCCAGGATTTGGCTCTGCAACAGCAGAACTTAATCCAGAGCTAAGGCATGAAATAGAGGACTGATTAGTGTCAGTCTGGCTCAGATGGGAGCTACTAAGATGGGCATCTGAAAAAGCCAGAACATAAAAATAGAAAAAAGAAAATGTCACACACACACACATGCACACACAAACACTACAAAAATAAATGTTTATGGTTCACAAATCCATTTGAGCCCAGGTTGGAATAGAAGTTCTTGAATGTCTACAAAGAAGATAATGTAATAGGATGCCTCAGAGTATATGCTCTGTCAGCATGTGATTTCTGACTCTTCTTATTGGTTAACTACAGGACTGTGAAATAAGCTACTTAGCTTCACTGAACCCCAATCTTCACATCTTTGAAAATGAGACCAGTAATATTGTTTACATCGTTGGGTAGAGATGATAACTAAATATTATAATTCAAATGAAGGGCATGTCTGTAACCTAGTAAGGACTTAATCAGTAGCAGTAGCCAATAGTGATTAGCTTAATTAATTCATAATTAATTGAAAGTATTCCTGCTACCAGGAAAATTGGGATTCCCTTTTGGATTCTCAATCTTGTTAACAAAAGAATTTGAAAACAGACTCAGGAAAAAGCTCAAAGACAATTTAATTAGAGTTTGAGAGAAAAACAACAGGACGGGCAAGCTGTAAATGTTGGCAGCTCCAAGCAGGCGGTTGATGGAGAGAGGAAGAGAGAAGGGCATGCCTTCTTTAGTCAGGATCCAAGAAAGCTGAGACGCTCATTAGTGGAAGTTGGCAAATAGCTGCAAAGCAAAAGGGGGAAGTGAGAGTCCAGAGTTGTCAGGGAAAGCATGTTTATGCTTTTGGCCAGTCTCTGAAGAAGAGACAGAAAAAGGAAAGGAAAAGTTACACTGTTTGTGTTAGAACTCAGAGGAGTGGACAAGCTTGGCAGCCCATGTATCTGTAAGCAGCTACGGGGCTTTCAGAAATATAAGTACATTATCTCATTGAGGGGATAATTATTCCTCCCATTTTCTTAGCACATGCTCAGGTGAATCAGCTTTCCTATAGAGTCTTCTTGACAGATGATTGACAGGCCCAGCTGGATTAGCTCTTAAGGGAAGAGACACTAATAGTAGATAATATTATCATTCCTCCACCCAGTCCTAGAGGTAGACTGAGATTTCATTATTTTGATGAGGAGAAAGTAGCTTTCCCTTAGCCAGCCTCAACAAAAGGAAAATACCTCTACTTTTTCATGTGTATTTTAAATCCTTAGGAAGGACAACTGTGATGTTTCTCTTATAGTGTCACCAAGGAACAAAAAGTGAATCATGAAGGAGTGATCCATCCTCGGTGGCCTCAGAGTCCACTAATTCCCACAAGACTCCTCCCTCAAGAGCTAAGACCATAAGATAATTTAGGAGTGGATTATAATCAGGGCATAATAGGGTTTAGGGTCTGCATTCTTACTGATGCTCAGGCTTTGGAAAACAATCAAGGACACCCAGAGAAATGAATCTGGATCATAGGAGGACCATTTGGGGGTATAGATCAATCATAAATGAGGGGACAGATTAAGGCAGAAGTGAGTACACAAGACCCAATGATTAGCTTCACTCCCAAGATTATGGTAAGCATACCTATTTGCACCATGAAAACGTAGAGCTCCTGTTGCAAAGCTGTTCCCCAAAGAGGATGGATGTGTCTTATCTGGAGTTTGGGTCACACCTTCACATATAGCTTCCAGGCTGAGTGAAGAAAGAAAGACAGCAAGAAACCAGACCAGAAACTAGGGTCCTCAGACACCTCTTGTATTTCTGACCTGTCTAGGATAGGATTAAGGACATTTCTGACTACTGGCCAAGGACAAAAATGGAATTGCTGCTTTCAAGATCCCTGACCTCAGCTGCCTGCGCGGTTTTTAATCTCCTGTTCTTATCATCTGTGCTATACTGTTTGTTTCCCTATACTGCCATTTAAAAGTGAATCCACAAAACACTGTGCTTTTATGTAAATGTTGATCATGATCTTTTTAAAAGGTATGGATCACTGGATGGAGACAAATGAAAGTCAGGGCTGCACAGACTAACTCACAGGCAGCAATCACCACTCTTTGATTTTGACAGAACTTTCATGGGCTTAGCACTGAACGTTTATTTTGCGTGTTGCTCCTGTAAGAAACAATTATGGCCCCAAAAATGGTTAAATATCACTGAGCTTTTATTGGCCTGATACTTTATCTGGACCTGCATTCCAGACATTAATACTCCTGACTCACACTGGAGGTCATTGGGTCACTGGGTCATTGGCTGAATGAGAGGCATGCTGCCATTAGAAATGACAGAAAAATCTCACCAGTGTGCCTGTTTGCCCTGCTCCACCCATAATCTTCTCTAGTTTCTGAGCTGGTTTACCCAGTCATTTGCTATCTTTCTTTTGTCTATCTGCTACAATCCACATTGTCCTGGAAAAGCTGGAATCAGCAGCAAGTGTTGAGTTGTAGTTGGAGTAGAAGAGGTCTGAGCTCACTTCCTCATTTCACCCCTCACTAACAGGGTGAGCTAGTAACAGGTCTTGGGGGCCTCGAGCTAGACTATAGGAGGAAAAGCCCACCTCATAGAGCTGTGGGGAGGTGGAAAAGGACATGTCCTAAGAGCAACTGGTAGGAGGAAGGGTATAGGCAAACAGCTGTCACCAATAAACACTAAAAGTGAAAGCTGAAAAGTATGATTATCATTTGTGAGCCAAACAAACGAGTCAATCTCCAGATTTTTACTCTTCTCCGGATTATATATTTCATTCTCTTCAAATGATGGGGTTTTGCTCTTGCTTCAGAGGCACTAGAAAAACAGCATGTTGTTGATGCTGCTGTGTTCTGTTCTTTTCCCTCTGCAGAACAATCGGATCGCTTGAAAGAATCCCTTTCCACAGGACCATGAACTTCCGGTATTGGCTGGAAAATCTTAAGCTTTAGGAGTTGGCAACCTCCAAAGGCCTTAAAACATTCAGGGTCATAGTGAAGATGAAGCAAGGGCTTTCAAGAGCTTTGTTTTGCTAAGGTGTTCGAGTCCTGTATGGCCCAAACAAACCTGTCTCCAGCTCATGCCATTGCTGTTTTCCCTTTGTTTTGGCATCAGAATTCCTGTTTTTAGCATGCAGAATAAATATTATTGCCATGAACTTCTTAGTCCAAGTAATCATTTCCTATTTGAACAGGAATCTCACCGCAAATAAATCAGCCTCTTATGTATGCCTACAATGAAGTTAAATATTCATAGTGCAGGCTGTATGCAGGGACATGTTCTGTTGCAATTATGTACAGTTCCATTGTTTTTATTCTGCCCTTGTGGGGACAATTACTCTCCTCAGAGGACAGGTGACATAAACTAAGACTTTCAGGGTTGAAGCAGCTCGCTGATGTTTGATGAGTACGAAATTTTGATTTTTAACTCCTGTTCATCTTTCCCTAAGCCTCTGTTTCTCTCACCAGTCAGGAGGGATCTAATGAATCTCATCAGAAACAATGAAGGGCCCTTATAACACTGCAGTTTTGAGCCCCTGATGCTCATGTTGAGTACATCTCAGTGGCACCCAGAAGACTGGAAAGGACTCAGTTAATGGTTTCTCTCATTAGTTATTAGTTATGCTGCTTTAGTTCTTCCAATAGGGCCAAGAACAGTAGAGTGGAGGTTATTAATATTCAAAACGCTGTGCAGCTATGCAAATGTGCCTCTCTGGGAAGTATTCCACAACTTTGTTCAGATTCTCAATGAGGCCCTTAAACCCAGAAGGTTAAAAATCACTGGATAGAAGCAAACAAAAGTTAGTCATATTTTGTAAAAACTCAAGGCTGCGCTGACTACATCTCTCTCACCATTTAAGAGCATCGCTGCTCTTGGAGCAGGCATGTTGGCTTTGCATGTTGTAAATCTAAGCTCTATAGGTTGTAAAATGCCTCTGAGCTTTTTACAAATACCATGGGTCATTCTCTTCTTCATATTAATGCTATTCATCATTCCCAAAGCCTCTTAGAATTTCTAAAGCCCTGTGATTCAGATTCAGGGTCAGTTTGAGAAAAGCTAGAACTCACTGGATATGTTGGCATAATGCTCACCCTGCTTTATCAAGTAAAATGTCTTTATCAGCAATTGTCCATTACCGCATTGGAATAATGAAAGTTTTCCAAAACATGTTTCATTTGTGCACAGGTAATAGTGTTTGCAGCAAATATATCTTGTCTCTGCAACTAAACTAAAGTCATCATTTGGGCACACTTTCTAGCCTCCAAGTAGCTAGTGAACATGAATCTCAGATCCTCAGAAACCCTCTCCATGCTAGGAGATGGTTCTAATTATTCAAGCCCTAGGATGAACTCCGTGGACTGTTGTCTAGGTAAGAACTCATGACACTATTCACTACCCCCTGCCACTCATCACCCGCTATTGTCTAATCTGTTTGCAACTTGTCCAGCCCATGGAATGAATCACCATTGGTTTGGTTCTTTTGCCTATGACTGGTCTAGTGAGGGAATTTAAGACACCCTTTTGACTGGTGATAAAAAGGGAAGAGGATAACGGGGTCTTCAGAAAGAATCTTCTTCCCAACATGAGAGCAGTGCTCACGGAGAAAGGTGCCCTTCCCTACTGCGTCTTGTCCTCTTGTGGAAGGAGTGTTTGAAGACAGCAGGTAGTCTCGTGCTATAAAGACAAACAATGTTACTCAGGGACTGAGGTAGAACAAAAAGAAGAGAAAAACCTTGGTTCCTGGAGACTGCTCACTTGAAGTTTACTGATACTAGGAATACATGGTCATATAGTTTTAATCACTTGCTTTCAGCATAAACCATCTAAACTGATTAAAATAATAATAAGCTATTTTCAAGTATACACAGAGACATCTCAATTCTCCTCAAAATTATGACTAACAAGAGAGCCAAAAGATAATATTCAGATCATTGGTGGATAGGTCAGGAGAAATGGGACATCTTAGAAATAGAACTGCTACCCAGGAGAACTGTGCTATGCTTATCAGACGTAATTAGACTGATGTCTAGCAAATACAGGTGACATTCATCAATTTCGAAACTTTTTCTGGAAATCCAAGTTCAGGAACCTGGAAGTAATAGCTCTGAGTCTTGACTCAGAATCAGTAGCTTGGTCTCTCTGTCTCTCTGTCTCTCTCTCTGCCTCTCTATCTATCTATCTCTCCCTCCTTCCCTCCCTCCTTTGCTTTCTTCTCACTCTCCCCTCCTCTCTTTTTCTCCCCCTTCATGCTCCACCCACCACTGCCATCTCTCCTTCTCTTTCTCAATACACAAACTTAGGGAAGAAGATAGGGACATGTCATAATGAAGAGATTTAAAATATTTTTAAAGCAAAAATCCTACTCTATGAGTCCTGGTCAGAAAAAGAATTGCACAGGTACCGTCTATCCCCACTGGCCTGTGCCCAAGGTATACATCATTAAAAGATCACTAGCCTTTCCCCACAGACCTGGGCACAGTCTGTCAGTTCTCCTCAGTCAGTGTTCCAGACAACTGCGATTAATGGATTAGAATTTGCATTTAAGATAGATCCCATCTGCCATTCCAATTATAGCTGATTGGCAGCTAGCCAGGAGCTCTTGTTGAACTAACTATATGCAGTCAATGGGGGAACGTGTAAAAACTATAGCTTCCAATGCATGTGAGTAGGACCTGCTAGCCTGCATTATTGAGAACTTCTGCAGAATCCTTAAACAGCGGAGGTTGGGGAATCTGACACCCCCCGAAAAAGCCATAAATGTAATGTAGCAAAGTGGTACATATTCAAATGCTAAACTTGCTTGTTGACTTTTGTAAGGTTGGTTAGGTAATAATAGGATTTTGTATTACTTTTATATTTCTATTTCCAGATATTTGGAAGCTAACAGTAAAAGCAAATAAAATCAGGACCTCTTGCTTGTCTTTACAAATTATAAGATTTACAATCCTTGGCCTCCTTTTCAACATGGAAGAAAACCAACTGTATCTGCCTTCTTCGGGTGGTGAGTGGTCAGCCTGGTGTGTGTCCCCGCCTTCTTCGCTCTGAGCTGTCTCTGCGGCAGCTTGCTGATACCAGCCTTTGCATTCTTGGTGTTGCTATGCTTATATAGATCTCTGTCAAAAGCAGAAAACAAATTATGGCCCCAAAAGGCCACTCTCGGAGGCAGAAAATTCAATGATATTAGGGCATCAATCTATTTCTCATGAAATTTCAAGAGGGAAGATTAATGATGTCCTTGTGCAACAGCCTTGCCAAACAACTGTAAGTCAGTTTCACAATTAATGATCGCAGGAGGCTTCATTCAGCAACTGTTTTTCTTATATGTTAAAGAGCAAAAGTTCAGGAGGAGCGCAGGGGAGAACAGCAGTCTATCCCAGAACGTGACAGTACTTGCTGCAGCGCAGAATGCAGTGATGGAGCAAGGAGCAGTTTGTCAGCAAAATCACCTCATTATCCCTCAGCTCCAGCTCTAATGAGGATTTAGGCCTCATCATCAAACATGCGCCGCTGCAGGCCGGTCCTGTGGGTTGCGGTTGTGAGGAATTCGACACTACACTCTGAATAACTGTGATCTCAACATCGACTCTCCAATTGTATTCTGTAAAAGGGAATTATCCTGGGCAAGATTTAGAAGTGATCCTTCCATTACCCTTCACAGCAAGTAGGATTGGGTACTAATGACCGTGTTATTGCGGCCTCTTTTTAAAGTTTTAGTTACAGAAGTGCACAAGAATACATTCTAGTTATAAACATTTTGAACAACAAAGAGGTTCAGGGAATAAAAGGAAACAAACCTCCACAGTGTCTTTACCACCCGCTGTCATTCCCCTTCCCTGTGGCAGAAACACTAAGACCACACTCAGGTGCGCATTTTCCTAGACCTCTTTCTACACGGTGATAAACGCACGCGTGCTTTTGTCCGGAAGCTTCCTCTTCACTTATGGAGGCTGCTTTCTCATAAAACAGTGTCCCTAAGAAATCTCCATGTCAGAATTAACCGTGTGATATTTTTAAATCATTCCATAACACTCCTTATCAAACAGTCGTGTGCCTGTGGAGAGCCAGATTATTTCCAATGTCATAGTTAATTTCCTTATTGTATAGCTTAGTGCACACATTAGTATGTAGCAGAAACAATCTATATGTGGTGTTTCCTTACCCAAAGTGTATGTAGAGTCTAAACTTTTAGGCACTCTCACACTGACTGAACTCTACCTACAAAGTGTGATCTTGGCTATTCTAAGTATTTTTAATGTTTTAACTTGCATTTGGATCTTTCTCATAGTTTGCTAGCTAAGCATTATCTTTTCTTCTTAATTTTCATATACTCTTTAGCTATTACAGTCATTAAGTTATTTTTTTGTATATGAGCAGGCAATTAGTTTTTTTTCACTTTGTGATGTATATGGGACAGAAATTCTAAATTGTGAAATATCTATTGATATTTTCCTTTATAACCTGTAAAATATTATGAATTACCAGGAAGGCTTTCCTCCTTCCTCTTAATTTATATTTCAGTTATACACCAGACATGCTGGTCCAGGTTTAAATCCCAGAATTAGATAAACAAAAATTTTCATGTTTCTCAAAACACTTTATGGTTATAGCACAAACAGGGTAAAGGGATGCCATTGGGGGAAATAAGCCCTAACCCTATTTTTATTTTATGCAGCAGTAAAGTTCCTGGATTTGGAAGTGTAGCCTACCTTAGATGCTGAAACTCCATAAACTTCACTGGGACCATCACCAGAGCATCAGAAGGAGCCATCTCCATAAATCTCTATCAATTAAATGGCAACAATAATAACATTGAAAATGGTAAAAACAATGATAAAGCCCAACATGGCCCAGTCCTTACTGTGCCAGGCCCCCGACATGTGTCTCCTCATCGAATTCTTGTGTCCAGCCTATATGGAGGCACTACCACAGCTATGGCCATTAGAACCCACCAATACTTTCTGGGGGTGTTGCAGTTGGTAAATAGCCGAGCCAGGACCTAAACAGTATGTCTGTCTGACCCCAGAAGCTACAATTATAATCAAGAAATGACTTAGCTCACATTCAATTGGGTCATGAAATAATGTTGGAAACATGCAAAAAGGAACTGAGGAGGACTAATGGAGTGGCCAATATTTTCAAATCTCTCAAGTAGCTTTGAACATTGATACAAAAAAGAAATAATTTTCAGATGTATACAATCCAAATATGAAAAATAAGGAACAGAAATATTGATAAGATACAGGAGTTTTTAAAAGCAATAAAATTTGTACAATGACCACCCAAAATTCAGGATAAACTCTGCTAAAAAAAAATGAGCTAACTGCAAAATGACCCAAAATCCAAATGATAAATGACAAGCATTGTCAGGAAGTAGATTTGTAATCGATACAACCAATGAATAATCAATAGCTTTAAATGTGAAGAATTCATTCTACTCAGAAAGAAAAACCCAAGAATCAAACTGGGAGAAATGGAAGATGCCTATTAATAGGAACGATAATATAAATAATTATTAAATATGAGAATCATTATTCAGCCTCACTGAGAATCTTAAAATACAGAAAACAAGATCATAATGAA
>LOJH01060711.1:0-11090 GCA_001685095.1 Ellobius talpinus
ACAGCGTTTTGCTGTTTGCTAAGGCGTGCTGTAGAGAGATTTCCTGATTATCTATTCACAGATGCAGGCACCAGAAGACCCTGGATGGGGATCCAGACACCCATCCAGCTCACTATACCACCACATGCTCTCTCACTAACATAAACTTGAATGTTTTGCCGCTGCCTTCCACTGCACTTACTGTAAGCTTAGCCTAAGGTGAATTGTGTAGCTGACATCACAGAGTGGGAAGCTCTCTGGGAGCTGTGATCTGTTCTGCTGTGCCCCTCACTGCGTGCAGAAGATTGAATAGGAGGTCTGGCACATTTAGGAAGTCTGTGAGTTTGTCCTAAGTAAAAGAGGTGAAGGAAGGGAAGAGAGGCAGAGAGGACCACATGAAAGTACGAGCAGGAAGGTAAGGCTATCAAAAAGGAAAAGGAAAAAAGAAAACAAGAAAAAACAATTTAGCATTTCCATGCACTAAGTACATTATTATGATCCATATTTTCTCACAGGGTCCTGATAAACTTAAGAAAATTAATTCTTATATTAAAGAATAACAGAGAAAGTTAAAGTTCTAGTCTTTATGTTGCCTACGTTGGAACTCAGTCTAGACAACTGCAAGCTGATGGGACACCCCGGATGCTATTGGAGATTTAGGCTAACCTCCCAGCCTCAGCTCAGGTGTCAGCTTTTACCAGCGTGGACTTATAAGGCAGCTAGTGACACCCAACAATGTCAGGTGACACCCAGCGATGCCAGGTGGCACACAAAGACTGTTTGGTAACTCATGGAATCCCCACATCTAGATTTGGCTTTTCTGTGGAATCAGGGCTTCTGAAGGGAGGCACAGGCACTCCCTTGATGGAGAAGACAAGCCTGTAGTATTCAGGCTTCATTAATCCATGCTTCATTAATCCATGCCTTAAAGCCTTGTTGCTGCGCATGTGGTTGGAACCCCATGCAGCAGGTGTCTGTGAGCACGTGACAAAGGCGGAGTCTCAAGACCAACTCTATATTTCAACAAGACCCCTCCACCCGTGACTCATCTGACCAGGAAAGCCTCAGAGGTTTTGCATCTCAAAAAAAACCCACAAAAAACAAAAAAGACACATTATTATGACCCAGAAAGGTGTGTATGCAAGTTCTTTTGCATACATGAAAATTAAAAAAGAAAACAAGACACCCTGAAAAAAGGAATTTCTAGGGACAGGAAAGGGAGAAGAATACAGTGTGCACACACAGAAATTTCACAATGAATTTCATTGATTTACACAATTAATATGTATTAGTCATTACAAGTTTAAAAACTAAATACTAAAATGGGGTAAAAAAGCACACAAGTCATAAAAAATTATTGATGAGATTGATATCACATATATTTAAATAATTCATATGACCCAGGAGAAAAATACAAATACCTCAAAATAGAGAGTGATTTGTACTCAAAAGGGAGGGATTTGCAAAAAAAAATAAAATAAAGAGCAAATCAGAAAAATTCAAATCCATATTCAAACATCAAAATATCGATTTTTATTACAAAGAATTGGCAGGGGCTGGAAATGATGCCACCCACTCCTAGAGAAAAGGTTTAGGGAACAGACACCCCTCTAGGTGGGAAGAACACATAAATCAGCGTCGATTCCTGCAGTGAGAGTGGACACTAAGTATCAAATGTGCTAAAACTGCATAAATCGTCGGACCTAGAAACTCCAATTATATGTTTTTAATGATTCGAGCTTGACATAAGTACCGAGGGCTGTGAAGGCATTGCTCATGATGCAGTAATTTGGAAAGACACTCAGTGTCCACACTTGTTTAATTGCATTCAAATGGTGTTACTATTCTTCAGTCAGTAAAAACCCAGAGAAGCACCTGAAATGAGCACAGCAGAGACTACAGTTCTGTGCTCAGGTATGCAGAAAGACGGGCAGGAGGCATCCCAAATGGTGCCCGTACTGTACATGGTGGGAGCAGGCAGGGGTGGATGCACAGCGTGTTCCTGTGCATCCCAGGCTTTCGGCTGTGCGGCTTCATCACCTCTTTAAATAGAGACAGTGCGCTAGGAGAGCCAGCTAGGGCTAGTTTAGACCAGGGTGTAAAGGCAAACTGGGACATTTTTAGGAATTTTGTTAGACACAGCTGTTTTTTAAAGTTAAATTGTGAAGATACACAAGTTCACAAGTTTCAACGGGTAGGAAGTACTTAAAAAGCATGACTTATTGTTTATCTGTCTGGATTCCACTGCACTTTTTTCTTACAAAGTCAAAATAAGCCTATCGTATTTCCTCTCTCCTCTTGCTCCAACTGGCCAACTCTCCCTCTGAAATTCATAGCCCCTTATTCTTTAACTGCTTTTGTTACACACACACACGCACACACACACACACAAATATATATAAATACAGCCTGAGAGTCTGTTTAATGTTGCTTGTATGTATGTTTTTAGGGTTGACCACTCGGTATTGGATAACCAGTTGGGGGCTCATCCATGAGAAATGAGTATTAATTCTCTCTCTCTTTAGTTTTTAACTGCCTGTAGATTTCACCATTGGTGTATTGGAAAATAATTTGAAAACCATGAAAGATAAGCACACACCAAAGTCAGTTAACATCTTATAATGACCACACACCTCTTAGAAAGTGAAATTAGAAGAAAATATGTCCCTATTCATAATAGTAATAGTATATCCATTTAAAAATATTTAAACCCAGGAGTAACAGTTTTAATTTAACCTTCTCTAAATTAGTATTTTAATAAAAATTCTCATTAATAGCAGTGTCCAGAATCCCCCTGTGTCATAGTTCCTGGTGCCATAAATGCACCTGATTCTGATTCTTCTGGAGGGAATAGTTCGTACACACAGGGCGCCTGCATGTGCCAAGTACCTGCCGTCATAGAAGAGTCTGCAAACGAGACCTCCGGGGAAGAATTCTCCGTGTCCCAGGGCTCTGTCTCCAGACTTGACTCATCCAGAGCCTTCAGAATGGGCTCATTCACTTCAGGCCCATCTTCAGGAGACGAACTCTCCAACTCTGTGAATAGTAAGCATTATATGTAAACGGTAGGGCAACCCAGGTCTCTACACGATGTGTAGAGATGACACTGGTGTTCTGAAAATCAAAACGGGTCTGTTTCCCATACGCTGCACATACTTTCAAACATTGACATTTCAAAAGGCCTAGCCCATGCTACTTCAGTGTAACACAACGAAACATATTTTTTGCTTTCATCATGACTACAGTTGAGCATTCGTGTAACAATCAAATTTTATATGAAAGGCAGGCTAATGAAATACCAATCCAATCGCATGGCAAGTGAGATGACTTCCCATCTGACCATCGTCTCTGGGAAGTCACTCACTGACTTGATGACTGAAAGCTACATTTAAGGCTTAATTAATAGGAATGCAATCCGGGTGGCTTTCTTTAGCTGTTACTTGCCATTTTGTTTCTGTCTCCAGGATCATACAATGTACATCTGCTTTAATGTCAGGCTGAATCCACGTGTTCTGGGCTCCTGGGGGATTTTTTTTTAATTGAATGAAATATTCTATTTTCTCCACTCTTCCATTTTGCCTTTCCTGCTCTTTGGCCTCCAGGACACAGGGGTACCCAAGCTGCAGCCATGTGTACAGCCAGCTGCGTGAGGGAGCTCAGGAATGCACTCCAACACAAGCTCATAAACCTGCTTAATACATTATGAGATTTGGGTTTTTTTTTGCGATCTATTTTCTTTTCTTTGTAGCTCTAGTTCAGGATCCTCAGCACATGTTTTGCAGACAGCAGTTATGTTGCAATGCTCAAAGGCTGGACACACGGAGGAGGGAAATTAAGAAAATCAAGAGTTTTTATTTCTTGTGAAACTTGACTCTGCCAGAAGAGCCTGAAGCCCTAAATATACTTCTTAAAGTCTTTTCAGATTGGCCCATTCAAGACAGCATGGGGAAAACTCATCCATCCTTGCATGGAGAATTTCCTAAAGAAAATTAGTGTGGCTTTAGATAAAGCTAAATTTGACAGTGTTTATAGCTAGCAACTAGGACATGGCTGTCCTGCTCCTTTAACTCACTGGTCACTCTAAGACATCAGATCCCACCGCCAGAAGAAAGCAGGCCACTCCACCAGCACCTAATTCAGGCTCCTTCCCTGTACCATATCCGGCTGCTGGTTCTTCTTGCAATGTAGCCTGTCACAGACTAAATCACACAGTGTAGAACTTCCTGCTAGCCTTGAAAGTTTATAGAAGCCAGGGGATTTCCTGAAGTGGCTCTTCCCTGAGCCTCTCCCTAGCTCATTATCCTCTTCTGGAAGGTTCTTCCCTTATTCTTACTTCAAACTACTCTTCTTAATGAAGCCCCTCTATGGTTCAAAGAGAAGTCCCCTCTTCTGTTTAAAGCCTGTTGTGCTTTTTCCCATACATTGTCTTCTCGTGGTCTACCTCTTGAGACCTTTTCTATGAACAAACCTCATTCCTGAACAGCAATTACGTGTCAGTTCTTTGAGTAGCCAACAACAGTGGGGACTTATTTAACAGGTACTAAGGTTTAAAATTATGAGAGGGAGGGGCTAGAGAGACGCTCAATGATTTAGAACACTTGCTGTTCTTCCAGAGGACATGAGTTTGATTCTCAGTACACACATGACGGCTCACAATTGTCTGTAACTTCAAAGATCTGCAGCTTTGTTCTGGCTTCCAGGCATGCAAGTGGTGCACAGACTTATACTAATACATATAAAATTAAGTGAACAATAAAAGATTAAAATAGTCCACCTACTTTAGACTTACCACAAAGCTATTTACATATATTGAATATTTTATTTCTCAAAATAACCTAGCTGGTAAGTGACTTTTGTTTGTTTGTTTGTTTGTTTGTTTTGTTTTCAGAGACAGGGTTTCTCTGTAGCTTTGGATCCTGTCCTGGAACTAGCTCTTGAAGACGAGGTTGGCCTCGAACTCACAGAGATCCACCTGCCTCTGCCTCCCAAGTGCTGGGATTAAAGGCATGTGCCACCACCGCCCGGCAGTAAGTGACATTTTTATCCCATTTCACAGACAAGTTTTGCTTCTCTTTGATTAATGCATCTTTCTTTTCTTTTACACTTTATCATAACCGAGCAGGAGAAACAAAACCACTCCTGTTCTTAGAAATCTACCCAGTAAAGGGGCTATGGAGACTGCAGTGGACAAAGAGCTTGTCACACGGTGTGGGGACCTGAGTTAGAATCCCAGGAGCCCGCATGAAGCAGGGAGTGGTAGGGCCCCTCTGTTATAATGCCAGTGCTCCTCCTGAGATGGGAGGTGGAGGCAGGAGAGTGCCCAGAAGCTGTCAGGACAGCTAGCCAGTATACACAATGGTGAACAATGAGACCCTGTCCCAGACAAGGTGGAAGAGGGCAAACACCCAGAGCTGTCCTCTGATGGCCACATGTGGTACACAGACACCTGTACATGCAGAGGGATATATGGAAAAATGTGTGCATGTGCATGCGTGCGCGCGCACACACACACACACACACNGGGTTGTGAAGAAAGAGGGGGGAGGGAGGGAGGGAGGAAGGGAGGGAGTTCATGAAACTCCTACCTGACTTTTTTCAATTTTTAAAATTTTAGTTCAAACGTAATTAGATTACTTCTCCCCTCTTCTCCCCTACCCCTTCCTATGTCTCCTGCTCCCCCCATGTCTTCTTAGACTGCCTCCTTTTTTTTGATTTTTATTGTTACACTTATACACACATACACACACACTATATATGTAATACATATATAATAATATATATTACAACTTGCTGAGTCCTTTTTGTTTTGCTTGAGTGTGTATGATATCAGAGCTGACTACTTTATATGAGGCAATAAACTAGGGGGTGCCACACTGGGGAGAGACAAATTCTCCCTCTCTTCGCAGCCTTAGCTGCTCATATCTTTTGTCTGGGGCGGAACACCATGAGGCCTCCCACTTCCCCATTAATATGTCTATTGGTATTGTCGTCCAGGTCTTGTTTAGGTATCATGGGTGTAGCTTCCCTGTCTTATCTAGGAGTCGCAGTCTCACAGCAGACTTCCTGGTAAGCTAGCTCCTACAACCTTCATGCTCCATGTTCCCTGGGCCTTAGGCGCAAGTGTCCTGTTTCAGACGCTTGCTCTGGGGCGGGGCTCCCACAGTCAGCTGATGTCTGACGACCAGTTGCTGCTTGCAATGGTCTCTGCTGCAAAAAGATCTTCGATGCCGGAGAAGAACTACACTTAGCCAACAAAGGCGAACAAAACGGGTTTGCTGGTTGGGGTTCTTGAGCTAGGTTTGAGATAGCAGCCAGCAGCCCGATCTGATTTTTGAACCTAGTTAGACTCACCTTTCAGTAAGTCCCTCAAATTCTTAAAATATTCCAAAGAAAACAAACAACTTCAAGCCTTCAGAGTCTCATCTTTGCTCACCTCAAACATGTGACACTCTGTAGTATTTATATGAGGAGGGAAGGATGGAAAATAACCTTGCCCAGACGTCTGAATGAAGTTGTCCTCTTCGTACTGGTTTTCACGTAGCTCATTGCCAGCATTGCATAATTCTTTTGTGCTTTCTAAGAATTCATGGTAAAAAAAAATCTGATTTTCACTAGCTGAGCTTTTCTACTCTATCTAGCTTTCTGCTTCTGTCTTCTTAGGTGTAATTATAGGTGATGGAGATGACATAGATTAATCAGTATAGACAGTTACAGATAGATACAGATATGGATTAAACCCACACTTGTAATATTAGTAGAAACATTAGAGCTTTGTGGTTGAGAAACTATGGAATTACTTTCTGGCTTAGGCACAGTTCTTCAATACCACGTTTCTACCTTGCAGAGCCCATGCAGAAAATCATGTACTGGTTGAATCATTTTACTAGAATGGACAGAGGAGAGGGACTGCCCACGGCCCAGGTCTTCGGCAACCCCGCATCCTCTTCACCTAGAACAGTACCTCGTACAAGTTCATTGAATGACTGAATAATAGACAGAAGAAAAAAATGAAGTAAGCATGTAATAATTATAGTAGTAATAATTATTTTTTTAATAATGGACTTGTACTTTTTTGCATATGGTATTTTGAAACAGGATACATACTATGAAAGGAAAAAAATCAATGAGGAGTTTAAATTAGATTTATAAATGAATTATGTAAAAATATTTTAGAATATTATTGAATATTTAAAAGATTTATATTAGGTGAAAATTAAATTTATTGGCAAGGATAAGCCTTTTATAATATTCATATATCAAAAATATATTTTCTTTCAAAACTATCTGTTTGTTTCTAATGTTAAAACTATTTCTAGGCAGTGGTGACACATGCCTTTAATCCCAGCACTTGGGAGGTTGAGGCAGGCGGATCTCTGTGAGTTCAAGGCCAGCCTGATCTAAAAGAGCTAGAGCCAGGACAGCTAGGACTGTTACACAGAGAAACCCTGTTTCAAAAACCAAACCAATATTGTTTAAGCAATATTGATCAAAATTTGAAGTAATTATCTCATTTCAGAAGCAGGTTTGAATGATGGGCTATTGCTGCTGGACTGGCTGTCACCCCAGTGTGCTAATGAGAGTGTCTCAGAACTGAGTCTTTCCCACACAAGGGCTTTCTCTTTGGAAATCAGAGATCAGTTCTTCCCACGTCGATGCTAGAAGTCCTGATGTTTGATAGTACAGTTTGAGGCTTTGTTGAGCTCTCAATCACACAGCACACAAACGCCTCCTGGTAGAATTAGGAGTACCTGCAACGTCTTCCAGACAGCCGGCACCTGTTAGCTCTTGGCAGAGTGCCTCATTCCCAGTTTGATGAAGAACATCCAGGAAAGTGGAAAACCAGTTCTCCTTGTGCACAATCCTTCTCAGCAGTTCCCTCACGCCCGACTCGTTCCCAGCGTTCCCCACAGCAGAAATCTATTATTCCAACAGACAAGAAGGAAGAGGAAATACCTTTTGAGCATATGAAAAGTGAAAATATTCTAAAGGAAAATCAAGGGGTTAGGCATACATATAAGCAAAGGCTTATATTCAATCAGTAAAGAAAACAGCAGTGTTCCATGCAGCTATTCCAGTGTCTGTCAGGAAAAAAAAAAAGATCATTGAGTCAAATCCTCTTCTAAATAGGCCACTTTTTTTTAGTCGAGAGAAGTTTTTTTATTAGGATGATAGGGTTGCTCGGTCACTAGAAGCACTTCTCAGGCTGATGGGGTTGCTCCGTGGTTAGAGGCACTTGTCAGGCTGGAGGGATAGCTCAGTGGCTAGAGGTACTTGCTGCTGAGTTTCATGTGCTGTTTCACTCCCAGCCCCCACATGGTAACAGGAGAAAAACAATTCTCACGAACTGTCCTCTAACCTCTGCACACACATCATGGTACATTTCCTCTGTGGTTCCCACCACAAACTAAGCTTCAAAACAAAAATTTTAATAAAAAGGAAATACTAATTAATTGCGAGACTGACAAATCTTTGCTTGAGCTTCTGTGACCAAAGCCAAGAGAAAGTATCTTCAATCTGTATTCATGTTAAGGACTCCTGTGTGTCTATGTATACACCTGTGTGTATCTGTGTGTGTCTGTGTGTCTGTGTGTATGTTTCTGTGTGTGTCTATGTGTTTGACTGTGTGTGCATCTGTGTGTCTGACTGTGTGTGTATGTCTCTGTGTGTGTCTATGTGTATGTCTGTGTATCTATGTGTCTGACTGTGTATGTATGTATGTCTGTGTGTGTATGTCTATACGTATGCCTGTATGCCTGTGTGTGTCTATGAGTGTATGTGTGTGGGTGGTGTGGTTATGGCTGTACACTTGTGTGCTTCTCTGTGCATGCATGTGTGAAGCCAGAAGCTAAACTTTGCTGTCTTTCTTATTAGCTTCTTTTCTTTATTTGAGGGGCTAAGTGAACTAGGAACTTGCTATTTTTGGCTAGACTGGCTAGTCAGTGAGTCACCAGGTCTCCCTGTCTCTGTCCAGCAGAATTTTAAGACATTTCTTTTTGATGTATTTTGGGTTTGCTATTTTCTTTCAACCCATGAAGTTTATAAAAGGGGAATCAAACATTTCATGGCCTCTTCCTTAACTGTTACCACTTTGGAACTAAATAGTTAGTGACACAGATTTATCTTCCTGCCTATTTAATATTTACAATAGTTATCATTGCAATGAAAACATTTTCCAAACTTTTGCACATTCAATATTGTAAGAATATTCCTTTGGAGACATTTTCAGCCCATATTCCCCACAGCATTTTCTAAGCAGTTTCTTGCTCAATCCTAGTGTTTACTAACTTTGGTAGTAGTCTCATGATGTAAAATCTTTGTCTGTTCTGAACTTTGTGAGATTTTTTTTTATTGTTTTCTGGTAATTAGAAGTGTAATTGCTACAAATGCGCACAGGACTGGTCTCAGATTCTCATTTTAACTCAACATCCCCATCTTTCTACCCTCTTGTCCTTTAAACTGCTCTAACTATGTCTGACAGAAGTAATCAGAAATTTCTAAGGACAGTGACTAAAGCATTGCAATCACATTATTTTTTAAATTCTATGTGTATTATAGTAACCAAATTTCCTTCAACTGTTACTCTGTCAAGTTTAGGTTTCTTGCAGAATCTGAGATTTCCTACATTTTTTGCCCGGGCATTTGAGAACCATGATGCTGTACTTTTTCCCAAGGATTTTTAATTTTTGAATATGAAACTACATCTATTCCTTTTTTTTTCTTCACCAATGTTCTCAATTTTTAGTATCTATCTTCCCTTTTTAGGTGTTGGAAAGTACATCAGTTGAAGTGATCATATGTGCCCATTTATGTGTTTTGCTTATTCTGCTCTCTTAAAATATGGCAGTGATATTTAGATCCCAACAGAAAAGAACAATGACTTTAATTCCCAGGAGCTTTATATCAATTTACAATTGTAGCAAGACACAAAAGTATCCCCTGCCCAACTGGAATTTTCCTTGTGAAATTAAAAAATGTTCATATGTGGATACCACATAAACTAATTCATGGAATAAAAAGTGGATGAATTTGTGCATAGCACAGTTCGCTTCTTGAATATTCTAAACTTTTCAGCAGAAGTAAATGGAGAAAGCACAGAAATTTTCATAAAGTACTTAATTTCCAAGACAATTATTCTGTTTATTACGAAAGTTTTCTCTTTCACTTGTACTTTTTACTTTTTTGCCCCAAAGAATCCTGTCCTTGCTAATTTGCCTAATAGCACAGTACTTGAGAGGAAAACTTAGTTGGGCATTTGACTCATATTGAAAGAGCTAGACTCAGTGTCTATCTGGGATAGCATGGGGTCTTAATTTTTCATGTAAATGAAGGGTATATGACCTCCAAGACTATAGGTGTTTAGTGAAGTCAGCCAGGGCTAAAACATGCACCTGTCTCTCCCCATAACTGTCCATATGGATAATGCTGGAATATGAAATGTGATCACTTTTGTCACAGAGCTCTTTTGTGATGTGTGCTGATGGAGCCCCTCAAGTTGCCACTACATATCCTGAGGAAAATGGGGGGGAAGGATCATTCTATTTTGATTATCTATAAAATGGCTCTTGTATTATTAGTGAGCCTAGCTTTAATGCAGGAGTCTTAAACTAGGAAGGGCTAGTTTAAGCTAGCTGGTTAACACTACAACATAAATACCATAGAAGCAGTGTCTGTGGCTTTTTTTCTTGTCCTATCACATTAGCATGGTACATGGCAAAGATATCATTCAAGGCATTCATTCTGAAAGAATGATGAAGTCAGCAAGTCAGGTATGTTTTGGGGGTACTTATTCTCAGCTAGTGCTGGCAGATGTCTGTTAGAAACCAAAATGAAAATAGATCAAATAGAAAATGTCTATAAGACAGCTTCTTAGCCTTTGGCAAAGGTTAACTCAAAAAGTCTATGAGAAATACATAATAATGTATTATATAATAATAATAGATCATTTTAGAAGCCCTGATTAATTAATTAGGTAAAGCTTAAAGTGGGATGTCTTTTTGAAATTACCAAAATTCAATTTGGAAATGTAATGTCCACCAACCATTTATTTCCCAACATCTTATTGATGTAGGTGGGTCATCTGTCTATATGTTACTTTCATTGGTTTAATAAAG
>LOJH01060712.1:0-11090 GCA_001685095.1 Ellobius talpinus
CTTCTGGTACAGGATCAGGGCCCCTTGCTGGCCAGGGACCTCACAGATAAAAGGGTTAAGCAGGTGAGATAAAAGAGCAACATATCTTTACATAATTAAACAGATGTAGCATAAATAAAAGTAACACGTCTTTACATAGTCAAGTAAATGCAGTAAAAACACACATAGCAAACCTTTGTAGTAAAAGGAGTGGCGGGATGCATTCCTGCCTGGATCCAGGCTAGCTTACCCCTGAAATAATCACAGAAACTGTATTCATTTAAACACTGCCTGACCCATTATATATAGCCTCTTTTTGGCTAACTCTCACATCTCAATTAACCCATTTCTAATAATCTGTATATCACCATGTAACTGGGGCTTTCCAGGATAAGTCTAACCTGCATCTGTCTTGGAGAGGAGATCCAAGGCATCTGCCTGACTGTGCTTTCTTTCTCCCAGCATTCTGTTCGGTCTACTCTGCCTATCTATGCTGTTGTCCTATCAAAAGGCCAAGGCCTTTTTTATTTAACCAATGAAAGGAACACATAGACAGAAGACCCTCCTACACCAAACCTTTATATAGTTAAAGTTATATTCTACAATATAAACAATTGTAACACACCTTTACATAGTTAAAGTAATATTCCGTAACACTTTCCTTGTTAATTGTATTGTCATCTTGAACAATTGGGAAGGAGGAACCTTAATTGAAAAACTGTCTCCTTTATCTTAACCTGTGGGCTTGTCTGTTGGGCATTATCTTGATTGGGAATTAATGTAGAAGTGCCCAGCCCACTGTTTGTGATACCGTCCCCTGAACTGCCTCTGTAACAAAGGTATGTGAGCCTGAGAGTAAATAAGCAGCTTTTCTCCAAGGTTGCTCTTCAGTTCTAGCCTTTAGTTTTCTGTCTTGAGCTCCTTCCCTGGTTCCCTTAAAGGCAGATTGTAACCTGTGAACTGAAATAATCCATTTCCTCCCCATGTTGCTTCTGTCACCGTGTTTCTTTGAGGATCAGGAAGCAAAATACATTGTCCAACTTAGATCTTCAATTAATAATTAATACATAAATGAATGAATGAGAAAATGGATTCTGGTACTGGGGAAAAACCTTGTAGAACATATTACTTAACCCATTAATTGCCTGTGTGAAGTGAAACACCCAGAGAAATTTACCCTTCCTTATATAGAGGTTGAATTTCAACTTACTTAGTAACTACTGGACTTTGCTCCAGAAACAAAAGGAATATTGGAAATCTGGGTACTAACTCTACTTTCTATGATCTTATTTCTTCTACAATTATTTCTTTCTTCAATGCTCTATCATGCAATATATTCAATCTGTTATGAGTTTATGCCTTCTTTTCAACTTGATACAAGCTAGAGAAGAGGGAATTAAGAAATTGACTCCAAAAGATTAGAAAGTAGTCAAGTGTGTGGGGAATTTTCTCCATTAGTGATTGGAATGGGATGGCTAAGGCCACTGTAGGGAGTGCCACTGAATGGTAGAAGAAAGCAGGCTGAGCAATCCATGGAGAGAAAGTCAATAAGATGCACTACTTCAAGGCTTCTGTTTCAGTTCCTGCCTCCAGGTTTCTACCTTGAGTTCCTGCCCTGATTTCCTTTAGCAATAGACTACCTTTATACCTGAAAGTATAAAATGGAATAAACCATTTTCTTCCAAATTTTCTTTTGGATCACAGGAAAAGAAACCTTAACTGAAAATTCCTGTTATATGAAAATCAACTGGTTACTAGTTAGTAGCTGAAAGAGATCATGGATCCCTTTCAAACTAATCTATAACTTTCTTGTTTCCTGCATTCAAACACCCTGAGGCCATTCTTATTTATTGCCTTCAGTTTTATACTTCTTTTTCTATGTTTCCTGTTTCCTCCTTAATATTGTCCTTTGAAAATTTGCCTGTCTGCTTACTTAACCTGGGGTTCTTTGTCTAAAGCACATTTCACCAACTATCATGAAGCTATATTTCTTTCGAATCACTACAATTCACTAAATTATAGGAAGACTCTGTCCTTAAAATGGCATTGAGTCTGGGTCTGATAATAACTACTGAATTAAGACCTACAGTTTAGAAAAATAATATTTTGCATATCTAGAAAATTTATAGATACTAGTCCTGGTTAGCACATGGATTTTAGATACTACAGGATAAAGTTCAAATTTCACTTTTGTGTGTATGTGCGTATGTGTCTGTTTATTTGTCTCTGTTTATCTGTGTGTGTGCTCATTCTTGAGTTTGTGTGTGCTAGTATATGAGATACCAAATGGATAAAACCATGAAATTTTTAATATTAAATAATTTTAAAATTGCACAAACAGAAATAGTTTGATGTAACACAAACTATACTTCAAATTGATCATTTCAATTTAAAATAATAGTAGTAGTATTTATTTATGGTGTTGTGAGGAATAAATGATATTATTAAAATTATATTGCCCACAGCAAGTACTCTATAACTGTTATAAATATTGTATTTACATTTTAAATGGAAAATTAAGGTTTGCAAATTTCTATTGAAGAAATATAAACCATTCATCTATACAAATGATTTTTCAGAAAGTACTGATTCATTCTTATTACATGCTTGAAACTATACTAAAATAGTTTGGTAAAACAAGCAAACAAAATTCTAGGCTACTAACTGGGTAATAATTGCAAATATATACACAGACATCTTTAGATACCTCCTTCTATCACATCCCAACACTTCGATTTTACTTTATATACTGTTTTTTCTAGCTCTTGGTCTTAGAAAAGTGTTGAAGCATCATCATTTAGCACACACACACACACACACACATTCTTCATTCCCTCTCCATTCTCAATTAAATATAATTAGTTGCCATTCTAGCTGTTTCCCACTTTTGTAGTTTCTTCTCTAATTATGAAATGCTATCCTAAGTTAAATATAACTGCCATAATTCTTACCATGTCACATAATAACTGTGTATTCATTAATATTTTCCTTTCTATCTTTTAAACTCCCTGAATCATGGATTAAATTGCATTGATTTTTGCACCTCCAGAGTACAGCTGACTGCCTGTAACTTGGCAAGTGGTCGGTACACAGTTATCAAATAAATAATAGGTGTGATAGTTACCTTAGTACTCTGATATAAATAACTGGGACATTTGTTCTTCAGGTTTATAATGTCTGACTATGGAAAGATAATGAAATTTTTTTTGCTTTTTTCTATTTTTAATTGGTGAATAATAAAAACCACATGATCACCTCATTAGATGCTGAAGAAGCTTTCGACAAAATACAACATCCCTTCATAACAAAGGTCTTGGAGACAGCAGGGATATAAGGAATGTACCTAAACATAATAAAGGCAGTATACAGCAAGCCAACAGCCAACACCAAACTAAATGGAGAGCAACTCACAGCAAACCCAATGAAATCAGGAACAAGACAAGGTTGTCCACTCTCTTCATATCTATTCAGTATAGCTCTTGAAATCCTAGCTAGAGCAATAAGACAACAAAAGGAGACCAAGGGGATACAAATCAAAAAAAGAAGAAGTCAAACTCTCACTATTTGCTGATGATATGATAGTTTACATAAGCAACCCCAATATTTCTACCAAGGAACTTCTACAACTCATAAACACTTTCAGTAATGTGGCAAGATACAAAATTCACTCAAAAAAATCAGTAACCCTCCTTTACACAAATGATTATCACTGAAGGTAAACATTGGATATGACAGCAGACATGGTTGTTATCTTATATCCTCCCCCTGAACAATATCAGTTGATGCCTTGCAGAAGTTCAATATGACATATAGAAATCTGCCTATAATATATGATTATATATATACACACACACATATGAGAGTAAAACCATGTTCCATGTTAAATAAACAAGTTGACCTATTTATGTAGACCAAACTAAATTAATTGGATTTATTTATTGATTAGTTCACCATTTGTGATACAGTTCCTTCTTTCACTTTTTCTTTGTAATCATTCTTTTCCTTTATAAGAACAAGTTCTTCAGCAGTGTTATTGCATAAATTGCATAGTTTTACACCAATAGTGAAAAAGTTATGCAGATCTACATCTCTCATGAGAACAAGTTTGGAAAAAGTTTTTTGTCTCATCAATGACGTTGAAATATCTTTCAATTTAAAGAAAAATATACTGAATTTAAAAACATTTAGCCTACAAGTACATATTATTTCCCTGTGGTATTGAAGAGGGTGTCAGATGATATAAATTACTGAGTCAAAAGAGATGAATTTTCATTTAGTATTTACTGTCTAACAACATTTCTTAATGAAAAGTGCAGTAAAATATTCTCTTCTTATGGTAAGGGCTGAAAAGCTTGGTCCGTTGACTTTCCTGGGCTTTAGGAGACAGACTGTAACTCCTTACTCCTATCTTCTACTCAGACCCAACAAAATGTGTTCTTCTCCATTCTTCATGTCCAGAATCATACACTGAGTTTCTGAGCTGCCTGCGTTCTATTTATTACATGTTATGGAACGAGCCCCACCTGGTTTGTCTGGTGTATTCTTTTCTAGTATCTTTAGAGTGGATACAAAACAAGAAAAATCAAATCCTTCAAATATTTAGAGAATGGATGTAGGCAATAACAAACTGGCAATTCATTGAAAACTGATTCATTATCTCATTATGTATTTCTAACTAATAAACAACTACCGTTACTTCTATTGCCTCCACCTTAACTCATATAGCTCTCCACTTCTCTTAGGATACGTGGCTTTCTTTCTTACTTGATTTTAATTATTTCTTTCTTTCTTACATGATTTTACTTATTTATTTACATGTTTAATTTATTTGTCAGCTTGCTTGAAAGTACTTGGAACGGAACCAAGTATAAGTTAGACAATCATTCTGCTATTGACCAATATCTTAAGCTCCATGATTCTGTAATATTTCTTTTCTCATACATTACTTCCCAATAACAGTTTCTCCTCCCTCCACTCCTCCATGCCCACACTTCCACTCTCCCCCAGACCCACTCTTCTTCCAATTCCCTTCAGAAAAGAACAGTCTTCCCAGAGATACCAACCATATATGGCATAACAAGTCATGATAAGACTAGACACAAACCTTCATTTCAAGGATAGACGAGGCAACACAGTAGGAGGAAAAGGGTCCAAAAATCAGGTAAAACTGTCAGAGGCTCCCCATGCTATCACTATGAGGAATCTCCCAAGAATACCGACTCTATGGTCCACTTCTTTTTCTTACACATTTCTCATTGTTTATATTTGTATTTTAAGACTTTCATAGAATATACTTTGACCATATTTCTCACTCCCAAAATCCTTCAAGATCCTCCCACTTCCCCTTAAAGAAAATGGACTTCATGACCTTTCTCTTTCTCAAAGAGACAAACAACATATGTAATATTTGGGAGTTTTTTTGGAAGCAGTAGGCTCTTGGAGAGAGTATCATCAGCCCAGATAAGAAAAGTTACTTGAAATTATATGTGTGTTTATATATAGTTTTACATTTATTCTAGATTTGCTATTAGACAAATAGTTAATAGTATGATTCTTATGGCTTTTTTAGACATAATAGGCATGAGAAGATCTTTTTGGAGATATTGACCAGTGTTATTGAAGAAAGCTCCAAAACATACATGCTTAGTGATATTTCCATGGTTGCTCCCCAAGAAGGTAATCACTATTGCAAATTGTCCCACACCCTTTAAGAAATAGGGCCAAGAGGTTTCTGAGCTATGGGTGGCCTGAATTCCATATCCCTATGGTTTGGCTTTCATGGGACCAGAAGGTTTCATGAACTAACTCTTACAAAGGATGGAGGCAATGAAAAGATCTACCCAGCTATGACACCTATGAACCACATCAATGACTAGCATGGTAAGATAACCTCTAGTGTTCAGCAGTAGCAATATACCTTTGGAAACCTACAGCTTGCTAATTCGACTTAAGACCAGTTTAAGAAGAGGAAAAACATTTCTGGTACTAGAAATCTAGCTAACTACTCGGTGCTAATTTAGTACTAGAAATATAGCTAACTATTCAGTGCTAATTTAGTCATGATAACCTCTAATTGCTAAAATAACATAACCCCTAACAGCAATTTATAAACTTTGTCCTTATTCCCACAGATAAGTTTAATCTTCGCTCCTCATCAAAGAAAGTCTTCTTTGTAAAAGATAGAGATCACTGGGAAAACAACAACCAATCAAAATTCAGAGTTGTGAAACCCAGTCCCAGTGGATACACTTATAAAACATTGCTACTTCTGAGGCCCATAGATCATTGTAGAAGATGGGGCAGAAATGTTATGAGAGCCTTGGAATCAAGGAGTTTATTGTGAGCCTCTTTCTCCAAGAAATGTCAGGATGCACACCCATTAAAGTCTCAACAAATCTCAGTCCAAATATGAGCTGAACAAGGTTGACAACAATGGACATGCCAATATGAACAGAAGAAAACTCACAAGGCCTCAGCTTTACATAAAAAGTATAGGCAACTTAGGAAAGCTGGCAGTGGGGAGGTGGCCTTATCCAGGGAATATCACACCGACAATTAGTTATAAGAATGCCATGATTTTGAAGGAGAGCATGAATGGTTTAGAAGGAGGAAATGGAATTGAAACTTGTAATTATATTACTATCTCAAAAAACAAAAATAAAACCCAAAATGGAGTACAATTCACGTAGGCCAACTACTACCGGGAATCGGTCATGCCCTAGAGTGCAGCTAATATACCTAGTGTTACCCCATTTAAGAAAAAACTTAGTTTCCCTCTCCTAGTATCTATCAATTAGTGATGAGATGTTGTACTTACTTCCCATGATGCATGATGGAATTTTTTATGGCTTGTTCTTGTGCAGATTTTGTACATACGATCACAAGACTCTTTAGGTCCATATGTATTTCAGCCTGTTGTTTCTGGAAGATACCGTTTCCTTAAAATAATATACAATCTCTAACATTTACAATCTTTTTGCCTCTTCTTCCATATATATACCTATGTCTCAAGAGGAAAGGTATGTAAGAGGCATCTCATTTGTAGGTAAGTATTCCAAAATCTCTCATTCTACACATTATCCAGTTGTGGATCTCTGTGTTAGTTACTATCTATTGCAAGAAGATTTTCTGATGAATGCTCAGCAATACATTGATATGTGGGTACAGCTGTATGTCATTAGGAGCTTTTTTACTGCTATGTTCACATAGCAGAATAGTATCAATAGATTTTCTCCTAAGGCCATCAAGTCTTAGGTTATTGACTTTATTAACTGTTGGGTATAGGCTTTATGGAGTAGACTTTATATCCAATTAAAAAGTCATTGGTTACTCTCATAACATTCATGCCACTATTACACCAATGGGCATATTTTGCAAACAGGTTGCTATTGTAGTTTGAAGGATTCATAGCTGACTGAGATTAGAGATTACTTTTCTCCTCCAGGTAGCATGTAAAGAATCTTTAAGCACTGTAAACTCTAGTCAGTAAGGGTGAAGTTTCCAATTGAATATCATCTTAATTTCCCCAAGTACTATGACAAAAGGATGTAGTGTCACCAGCCATACAGTATTATCATCCACCAGGTTGTGGGGGACAACCAATGACATTAGCAATAGACCATAATGTCTGGGGGTGGGGGCAATCTAAGAAAACCCTTTTATCAGTGGCTCAGAGAAATCTAATTCATTCTTATTATTGAGGGTTTGATTTGTTAGCGTATTATGTCTCATTGGTATATTGTCACCCCATTATATGCTTACTTTATTTATACAGGTACATATTTTAGCAAACGTCTACACTACTAGGTTCCTATATGGAATTTCAAATCGCCTTTAGTGTTAGTTATACCTTCACATATTGTTTCTTCCACCCTTCCCTCCCATCCTCCACCTCCTTTAAACTCCTGTTCTAATTTTCACTTCTTCCCTTCATGACACTATAAATTATATCTCCCCTTGCTTGTAAGATTCTTACACCATTCTCATGCTTTACTATATGCATATCCTCTGTGGATATTGTAAATGAAACACACATATTAAAAGTTAAAACAACATATAAGAAAAAATATACAATATTTGTTTTACCACATTCAGGATGATTATTACTAGCTCCATCTATTTACCTGAAAATTTTATGATTTCATGTTTTCTTAACAGCTAAATAATAATTCATTTTGTACCTGTACCATATTTTCATTATCCATTCATCAGTTGATGAACATCCAGGTTATTTTCAACTTCCATGTATTTGAGCAAGTATCACTATAGTAAGATAATAGAGTGCAGTTGTCAGTACTACCAGAAATGAATAACATTCCATATTCCTGTCATCTGTTGGCATTTGTTTTACTAAACTTGGCTACTGTAACTAGGGTAATATGCAACCTACCACCCATCCCTTACTTCGTTCTTGAATGGTGACTAGTGGGTATTAAAATGTATTCATAATGCAATGTTATTCTTAAACCTAGAGAAATCCTTAGTTAAAATTTTCTGAAAGCTTCATTTTAGAAACAATTTCAGAATAGACAGGGGAAAAGATCCAGAAATTTAGATAAAACAGAGAGTAGTGTCCATGATTAAGAGTCAACAAAATGCCTGGTCTGAGATGGGACTCCAAGGTTTTAGAATCCTTGAATGTTCATAAGAAAAGGCTGTCAGGACATAGAAGGAACTATTGAGAGAGGATCACACACTCACTTGATGTTTCCAGAGATGTCAAACTGATCTGTTGGTGGTCTCAGGTACTGTATTTAGGCAGAGGCTTTGTTCTTCCTAAGCCTGAAATCTTTCTCTTTTCTGGAGGGACTGAGTGGTAAATGCATAGCTAATATTTTAGACATCATCCTCTTCCAGTCCTGTCTTCTACCCAGGGAAAAATTTAAAGACTTGAGATGACGTTATTTGCTTAATGTTCCACTCTAAGTAAAATTGGTTGAATTTGCTTGTTAGGGGAAAGCACCAGAAGCAAGCTAATGATCAGTGAGTCAGCCACTTCTGATCTTCCATTTCATCTTTCAAAGTTCTAACTGGAGTGCACACTGGGGAACTTTGCACCTCGGCTCTAGCCAACATTTTATCTATTATATCTTATCTGATTTAAACTTTTCATTAAAAGTATTTGGTAAATTGGAAAAGTACAGAGAAATCCAAGGAACAAAATGTAAAATCCCTACCACTGGAACAGAAGCCACTGTTGATTATTCTGTTTATTTCATTTCAGTTTTTCCTGAGTGTGCATATACTTTAAAATAATTGCAAAATGCAGAAAAGCTTGGTTGATTACATTATTGTAGCCTTTCATTTTTCTTATTTTCATATTTGTTTCATCTCTCAATAATTCTATTGAAAAATAGTATTTACATTTTAATATCAGACAATGAATTGCAGTTCAATGGTAGATTAATTTTGTAGCATAGAGAGATCCCCAGCACTGCTGAGAGAAAAAATAATAATGCCTCACCTACCACTCTGATGCTGGGGTTTAGCAAGTTTCTTTCCCATATTAGGTTGGTCATAGAGAGAATAAATTTTGTATAATTGCAGCCATACCTTCAGAACATTATCCAAGGTGCTACTTTCTCTTGTATTAATGAATACATTACAAATCTCTAGGTAGTTTTCATCATTACTCTATATTTTGTAAACTATAAGAGTAATAAAATCACATTGCAGAAGATTTTAAAATTTAAATCAAGGATAAAAGCTTCTTTGAATCTAGGTTTCAGAATAAAACCTGACTTGGAACATATATTTCTATGCCATGTTTGATTTCCTGCTTAAAAATTCCAAATATGTCGTCTTGATATGAGGACTTTTGCCTTCTCTTATTTCACTGTTTGACTGTTACCTCCTCTAGGCCTGCTCCTTTCTGAAGGGGGATGGAGGGGGAGTGAATGGGAGAAAAGGTGGAACTGGACGAATCTGAGAGGAGTGCAGAGAGAGAAAACTGTGGTTAGGATTATTATATGACAGGAAATACATTTTCAAGTAAAAATACATAGAAAAAAGAGAATGGGAGGGTTGAGGAGAACTTGATGGAATGAGGTAGTCGAGATGGAGGAAGGACAGAGAAGAGAGCAAGGAAAGAGATATCTTGATTAAGAGAGCCATTATAGGGTTAGCAGAAACCAGGCTCTAGAGAAATTCTCAGGAAACCACAAGGATGATACAGTCTAAGACCCTAAGCAATAAAGGAGAGAGGGTCCGATTTTGACTTGCCCTGTAATCAGACTGATGATTATCTTAAAGATCACCATAGGACCTTCATGCAGCAACTGATGGAAACAGAGGCAGAGACCTACATTGGAGACCCATAGTGGAATATGAGAATATGAGCAAAGAGGTCAAGACCATGAGGGGTTCAACCACAGAAACAGTTTTCCTGAGCTAATGGGAGCTCACCAACTCCAGTCGAACTGTTGGAAGGAACAAGCATAGGACCAAACTATTCCCTATGAATGAGGTTCACAGTTGCATGGCTGGGACAGTGGCACCAGGATTTATGCCTACTGTATGTACTGGCTTTTTGGGATCCTATTCTGTTTGGATGTACACCTTGCTCTGCCTAGATATAGTAGGAATGGCCTTGGACCATCCAAAAAGCAATGTGCCTTACCCTCTTAGAGGATTAGATGTGGGTAGGGTGGGAGGGTATGTGGAGGGAATGGGAGGAGGAGATGGAGTGGGAATTTGGATTGGTATTTTTTAAAAAATAAATCTAATAAATTAAAAAAACCGATTCCAAATGTGTCTAATACTATGGTGTGATCCAAGTTTGCATTTTGTGCTTTTCTTTAATAATATAATAATATGCTATATTGATTTTAATTTTGTAATTTGTTAGAGAAGTAATGAGACAAAATTGAAGCACATTTAAAAAACAGAAAGAATCAATGAAAAAAAGAGCTGGTCCTTTGAGAAAGTCAACAAGATTGACAAACCTTTATCCGAACTAATCAAAAGGCAGAGAGAACATGCAAATTGACAAGATCAGAAATGAAAAGGGGAACATTAAAACAGACAAAGAGGAAATTCAGAGAATCATTCAGTCTCACTACAAAAACTTATATGCCACAAAGTTGGAAAATGTAAAAGAAATGGACTTGTTT
>LOJH01060717.1:0-11089 GCA_001685095.1 Ellobius talpinus
GGAATATATACACATTAGAGTACTACTCAGCAGTAAAATACAATGATATTTTGAATTTTGCATGCAAATGGATGGAAATAGAAAACACTATCCTGAGTGAGATAACCCAGACCCTAAAAGATGAATATGGAATGTACTCACTCGTTAGTGGACTCTAGCCATAAACAAAGGACATTAAGCCTATAGTTGACAAGCCTATAGAAGCTAAATAACAAGGTCAACCCAAAGAAAAACATATACACTTTCATTTTTAAAAAGTTATATTGCTTCTACTTGTTAGTCTACCTTTCTATATACCATGGTATAAACATTTTCCTGTAGAAATAAGTAATATTTAAAGTACTTATATATAAAAAGGGCAGAGGACAGCCTTGGGTCTCTTCCTTGGGTAACATTCAACTTCCTTTTTTTTGAGAAAGGACTGCTCTGGAATTTCACTGATTAGTCTAAACTTATTAGCAGCAAGCCCTTAGCATCCACCCAAATTTTTTCCCCAAGAACCCTATATATAAGTTACAGATGTATTCTGGACATGAAGGTTGGATATGCTGAGATATGATGAGGAGAATACAGGGGCTGAGATGACACACAGTATGTGTGTCCTGACACAAATCTGGAGGTAAATCCAACATATGAATATATTCCTTTCATTATGTTAAAGTTAAAATATTTTTTCTTTGATCAAACTGCACATTCTCAGACCAATTTTCACATTGTTTAATGAGTATATACTTCTCATTATTAAAATATTATAACCTAATAGCACATTTTCATTAGTATATGATTATATTCTATTATTATGGCAATTTTATATACTGTTATAATATTGTAATCGATTTTTCTATTTGCATTAGCATATTATCAGATAAGATATTATATAATATTCTATTTATGTTCTACTCACACAAATTATTAGCATTTTCTACTAGTTCCAAACAAATTCGAGTCATTTTACTGAGTAATAAATTTTTATAATTTTTATATGTAACTTTTTATATCTATACATCAAGGGAGTTAATATTAAAAATAGCATTCTTCAAAACAACATAGTGTATATTTTTAAGTCCACTTTTACAAAAATTCATATGGAAAATCGTTACTACAGAAGCTTCCTGAAATTTATACATATATGTACAGAGTTACCCAAAAAGGGGTAACAATGCCCCTACTAGAAATTGCAAGTGAATAAATAAAAAGTCCAGTTCCAGGGATGGGAGCACCTTTTAGAGCCTCTGTCAAGTGAGGTCCCATAGATTCCCAATTATTACAGCTATTGCCAATGCTGTTGGCTACCCTCCAGAAACTGATGGGCAGACTCTATTCAATACATCGGATACCTGAGTAGTAGAACACAGAGAAGCTTCATCCTTCCTAGCTGGCTTTCCTAGTGTTTTAAGGTTCTGTATGGACCCTGAAAGCTACAATTTACAGTGTTCTTGGCAACATATGTCCCTTGGTATAATAGTGACAAAGATATCTTGAGAGTAACCAATTAGTTTCTGATTCAGTTTAAATCCCATATCACAAGTTGAAACCCACAACTGGCATTGATATTGGGTCCAAGAACCTATGGCTAGACAGGTCATAGGTCCAAAGGGGGAACCATCTACTATTACTCTGCTAAATCGGCATGGTATTAAGCTGACTACTAATGACTTACAGTCATACCCATAACCAGTGCATCTCTCAAACATGAGCAGAAAAGCTTCTTTTTGCAGTTTATGCTGATTGGCAGAGACCCACAAGTAGTCAAGATGAAGAAAACAAAAGACTGCAGAGGCTAACCCCTGCATAGGCTATCTACATCCTACCGTTTTGTCCTGAGGAAGAGGAGAGAGAAAGGTCATAAGAGTCAGAGGTGGCGGATGACTACAAGGACACAGCAAGGCAGATATTCATGTGACCTCACGGAAGTTGAAAGCATACATAAAACCTGCACAAACTCAAGCCAGGCCAAACCACAGTATGAAGAGTGGAGATAAGCATAAAGTCTTCCCCTTGAGTGAGGAACTATTGACAAGTAGCTGCTAGGAAAGGGAGAGTCAGCTTTCTTCAGGAGTGGGGACACCGATCATGCTGCGGTGGAAGGCCATACCTAGGAGTATATGAGCAGCACCAACTGTACTTCATGTTGCTTTGAAAGAGGACACAAAGTTGGGAGGATACAGAAGGGGAACTCTTGGAAAAATGGGAGGTGAGTATAGATATGATCAAAATACATCATATCAAATTCTCATAGAACTAATAAAATTAATAAAAAATGAAATACTCAGCAAATATCTGTAGCAATTTTCATAGATCCTGAACACTTTGGGCCCTTCTCTGCAATAGCTATAGGTACTATTTATATTCTATAGCTTTCTAATGTTGGGGGAATTCTTTCCTTTTCTGACTTGCCTGCTAATCATTAAGCTGGACATATTTTTCCCAAACTCATGGATGCCATGTGGACTAAATAAGGTGGTAAATGCTGAGCTCCCTAGGTGGTTGATAGCACACCAGGTGTTGAACACATATTGTAAGACTTGCTGTTAATTTAAAAGAAATTGTAGAACAGCAGTAGACACTTGCGGTCATCCCAGACCATGAAAAACATTCCTTTTTTCCACATGACAGCCGTGCAGCTGGTACAATTAGCCTATAAATCCTTTGAAGTGGGTCGGTGAGGCTATGGGACAGCAAATAACAGCTCACTCTGGGATACTGTGGCTTTGGCTTTTTGCTCACCTCTGCCTCACACTCCCTATCATCCACATTCAAGTACCTATTTCATGAAAGCAGTTTAATTTCTCATGGAAGTAAAAATATCCATGATGCTTGCCATTAAGTATGATTTGGCTACTGAGTATGATTAAGAATCATAGGGATAAAGACACACTATCTGCCTCCTTAACACCTCCATCCTCTCCTCTTCACTCATACTCTGGGATACTATACCATTCAATGGTAGCTGTATATGCTGATGCCTTGTGTTGTGTTGATTGTAGAAAGTGACTATAGGAGAGCTCTATATGATGATGCTAAAAGACAGGCAAGAAGGATTCTCTCTCTCTCTCTTTGATTTTAAGACTGGTGTGGCATTTCCACAGGATGGCTTTGTACCCTGTTATAGAAGACAATTAAATAGCAGATGAGACGACAAAAGAGAAGCGAGGAGGGAGACTTACGTTTTGAAGGAAGATAAGGGGAAATAAGAGTGGCATTAAAGTGAACAGTTGAGGACATGAGAGTAGGCTGAAAGAAACAGAGATCAGCAGAGGGCTGGGTGGAATTTCTAGAGGCCCAGCAGGGGAAGAAAGGAGAACCAAGTCAAAGGGAAAGGGGAGGGAATAAAAGGCCTTATATTTATTCCACTTTTTCCCAAAACCAAATCATAGTGGAAATGTCTCCAGATGTCACTTACCAACAATGCATTCTGTGACTGAGTCACTATGCAGAGACGAGCGAGGGGCTGAAGGACAGAATTAATATAGTAATTCTGTTCCTTTGGCAATGTCTTTCTGCATGAAATAGTGATTTTATGTCTTGGTTCTCTCCAGCCTGCACAGTCACCATAATAAACAGTCCCACAGCGACCAACTGTTTATGTTTCAGGGCAACAGCATCTGCATAATGGACTGCCTTTGAATCTTTTTTAGCAAAGGCGTATAAGGACCACCTAGGAAAGCTAGAAGAGTTTTTTTTTTTCCGGCAGGAATAATGGCTGCTGATACCTTTGGCTATAGCAGGTGGAGTTTGGAGTTTGAAATCAGGTCATGGGTGAAGCCCACACAGGGATGTTTACTGTCTTTATTTTTTTTGAATGATTTTTCATGGGTATTTCCATATCTGGCTCACACATGAAAAGACATGGCAGAGTCATTGCATAATGGTTGACCAGGAAAACATCTAAATCCTTCCATCTTCAGAAAGCTACTTGGAAAATTACAGCCTACAAATACAAATGAATAAATGAAAGAAGATGCTTTGGTTATTATATTTCTAGTTGGATACTTATTTTATTCATGCCATAATAATTTCATCCATCCCTGTTTCAAGTATAGTGTTATAGGGCTGAGAAGATGAGTTTTGGTTTAGAGAGCTTGATCAATTGTTAAATGGTTAAGTGTTTATTCTTCTATAAAGGATCAGAGTTTGGATCCCAATACCCACATTGGGTTGCTTACAGATTCCTGTAACTCCAGCTCCAAGGGATCAACACTAACTTCTGTATTCTGTGAGTATTCTTACAGACACATGCACACAAACACATAAGTAAAATAAAACAAATCTTTAAAATAATTAAAAGCAAAAAATGAAAAAGAAGATGAGCATATCATAAACCCTATCTTGTGTTATCAAGACTGAACCTCTTTGTGCATGATAAACCAGAAATTACATTCTGAGCTTTCTTTATTCTGTTACAAAAATATAAACTGGTTGCTATTATGACCTTTTAATAGATTAAATATATAACCTCAAAATCCATTTGTTCCTGGCCACTTAGCCCCAAAATAACAACACAGAAACTATATTAATTAAAACACTGCATGGCACATTAGCTCTACCTTCTTGTTGGCTAACTCTTACATCTTAGTTTAACCCATTTCTATTAATCCGTATATCACCACATGGCAGTGGCTTACCAGCAAAGATTCAGCATGTCTTACTCTACTGGTGGCTCCATGGTGGCTCTGACTCTGCCCTCTTCCTCTCAGCATTCAGTTCTGTCTTTCCTGACTGCCTAAGTTCTGCCCTATCAACAAGCTAAGGCAGTTTCTTTATTCATTAGCCAACAAAAAGCAACACACAAATAGAAGGACCTTTCCATACCATGTTATCACCAAAATATGAGTGTCACTACTATTCATTCTGTACCTTAAGGGTTATGGTGCCATGCTGGTCACCCTTGTAATCTGCAGGTTTTGCAGCTGGGTAGGGCTATTAGTTTCTTCTGGAATATTGTATGTGAGGTAATATCACGCTCATGTAGCAATACATAGACTAATAGAAATGGTTAATTTAAGATGTAGAAGCTAGTTAGTAAAAAGCCTAAGTCATTGACCAAACAGTTTGCAGTTAATATTAAGCCTCAGAGTGGAACTTCTGGAAATGTTGGGTGGGAGAGGAACCTCCTGTTGAAAATGGCACCTAGTGTGGGGCATGGATCCACATAGGAACTAAAAAAGTTTCAAACAGGTTCTAAATGCAAAGAAACAGAGCTACATTAGGCTTCCTAGTCTCTTATGCTGGCCATGTTACATACACACATCTCTGAACAATTGGCTTAGAGATGGAGCCAGCTGTCAAATGCCTTGTGTTGAGACACATGGTGGGTCCTTGAAGTCTATCACACAGGCAGTGGTAAAGAGGCTCCCAACCACTGCCTGCAGCCTTGAAAGCACAGCTGCAGACTTCAGAGCAGAGCACAGCTGCCAGCTACTTAATACCACTTCCTAGAGTTGGGAAGGTAAGGGTGACTCTCCTGGGTACCTCCACCATGTTGGAAAGCCAAAGGGGGCAGAGCCAACACCCAAAGCAACAGTATTGGTCCTAGCCATGTCTGCTTAGCATTTTAAAAACTCTCCTTGTCACAAAAGGATTACAGATACACAATAAGGACAGATTCAGACCAAAAGGCCTCTAAATGGGTCACAATGTGTTTGATAAATATGCATAGGTTTAGGAGAGAGGGGATAAAGGATAGAGTTATAGATAAAAAGAATAACTTAAAGATAATAAACTGAGGTTCGTAAAAAGGAAATAGAGTAAAAACATTATAATAAGCCACATAAAATGGAAAATATGCAGAGTCTGGATTATATATACTGTTGTGTTTTCTTAATTTTTTGACTATGAATGAGATAACTACAGGGAGACATTTGATTATGAAGTAAGCTAAACTAACTCAACAGAAAGGTGTCTTGACTTCAAAATTTGGACTTAAAGATATGTTGTTTTAGAAAAGAGGTTTTGTTTCTGTTTCCACAGAAGATGAAAATCTGTGTATTCCTTCCATGCTAATATGGTTTAATTGAGCAACACCCTCAGAGGTCTACAATGGGAGAAATGGTCCAGGTGATCCAACATCTAAAAAAGCTTCAAGGCAACTGGCTGAGATGATGCAGCCTCATAGACTACTACAGCCAAGATTTAACCGTAATTCTAAATTTTCTTAGGATCCCCATAAGATTACCAGCACCCTTAATCAGCAAGATGTAGTATAGAAAACTATGCCCCAATTCACAAATATTATTTATAAACATTTGTTTTCATTTAAAGGGGGTTGGTTATAAATGGTTAATGGTCATAGTCAATCTTTTTCTAAAGAACAAAAATGGGATATGATATAGAAATGAAAAAAGGTAGATTATTAAATCTACTTTGATCCAAAAAACAACTTTTAATCTCAAATTACTTTACATTGGTATGGATTTTGGTTTGATGATACAAATTTAAGGTCAATATTGTTATACTATATGTATATTTTTACTCTTGTTTAAGGTATTATGTTTATGCAACTCATTTAAAAATGTAATATATAGTTAAAATACAAATTAAAAGTCATCTATAATAGTCAAATTTATAATCATGTTAGTTAAGTTTTCTAGATATGCAGAGATATATTTCAAACACTTCGAAGATCTACAGAATATGGCATTTGAAATATTTAAAAATTTAGACTTTTCTTGACAGTGAGACATGTATGCTCCTGGCAGCACCAATTCCTTCAAGAGGATGCTGGGCATCAAAGAAGCTCCTTATGGAGTTTGCTTTCAACGTGGCAAGGCTAGCCATTTGGGCAAGAAACTGCTCATGCCTGAACTGCTTGACTGTATACTTTATAAACTGGACATACAGGACTCACAGGAAAATGATCATTAAACTTTGTCTAAACAAGGTGTGGTAGTCCTTCAGGGTTCCTGCTTCACAGAAGCAACTGCCAGACACTCTGCAGGGCACAGAGGAAAGTAACTGACAAGGTGCCAATATAGGTGGGGCAATATTTCAAATTGAAAAGTCTGCCAGATACTATGGGCCTATAGGCTGAAGATGGGTGCCACAATGTTACAGAAGAACTTTGGGTGACTGTCCAGGCATCCAGATGTCTCTGTCTTTTTAGAGTTTTAGAATTTGCTTACAATGCACTTCTTTTTTACTTAGGTAATATTATATCCTTCTAGAGTCTTTAATGGAGGTGAAGACTAGATAGTTATAATTATAGTTTTCCTTAGTTATGTGAAAGATAAGTTATATATGAAATTTTAGACTCACAAAGATAGGATAGATGATAGAATATTTTCTTTAATTTTGTCAAATACAAATAGACTAAATATTGCAATTGTAATATTTGGTTGATAACTGTTTTGTTATATGTAATTTTCCTATGTTAAAGTTAAACCCTTCATTTTTAATTAGACAGAAAGGGGGAGATGATGTGGGATGTCCTTCTGTAAACTACAAATATGTTTTATTATCATTGATTAATAAAGAAACTGATTTAGCCAATAGTCAGACAGAATATAGCTAGGCAGAAAATCAAAGCAGAGGAAGAGGGGAAAAGAAGACAGAATCAGAGAGATATCAACAGCTGGCAGAGAAGCAAGATGTGAGATAACACCATGGTCATGTATCAATACATAGACTAATAGAAATGGGTTAATTTAAAAAAGTAAAACCTAGTTAGTAATAAGCCTGAGCCATCAGCCAAACAAACAGTTTGCAGTTAATATTAAGTCTCAGAGTAGATATTTGGGAATTAGCAGGCAAGAAAGAAACCTTTAGTTAACTTGCATAGAAACCTTCTGGAGGAGTCTTTCAGGTTCATTCCATCTTGATTCCTGTAGGTTTTGTGTCTAAAGTATATGAAGTCTTTATCAATAGGGACTTACCTTCAAACTTGTGGAGGCAACCACAGCAACAACAATAGCCCATATAATTTGGGAGTCTCTTGGACTCCCTGACCAACTCAAAGGGGGTTTCTTTATGCCTGGTATTGGAGGTTTCGTTAGCTATTCAGTGGCTCTCAGAGAGAGTATCATCGACCCAGGTGGGATAACTTAATAGACAAATAACTAGAGGAAATTAAGGAATCCTGTGAGTGGAAGAAGTAATCTTCCCCAGAGATAAAAAATCCCTTCCAATTGCTTATCCAATTCCAGGAGGTAAGCCCTGAAATCTTATACATATAAGTGACACTAAACAAACTCAATAGGTTGTATTTGTATGTGTGTATGAGATAAAGTAAAAGCAAGAGAAAGAGTAAGAGAAAGAGAATGAAAAAGAGGACATAATTTTGAAAGAGAGCAATGGGTTGAAGAAGTGATAATTATATTTTAACTTAGAAAAATATATAAAGTACAAAAGATTAAATTACCCTTCACATAAGCAGGGTCAAACCTTGACATTGCCTTGATTTATTTTTACTTACTTTTTGCATATACATGTGTGTGCTATACATGCGTAAGCATTCGCATGCATGTGGCTAGATATATGTGGGTATGTCTGTGCATAGGTGTGTGCCTGTGTGTGGAGGCTAGAAATCAATGACTGGTGTCTTTATTGGTCACTCTCCACCTTGTATTTTGAGGCAAGGTCTCTCATCTGAACCAAGAGTTCAGGGGTTCTGCCATCCTATCTAGCTAGCTTGCTCGGAGGATTTCAGTGTCTACCCCTAAACCACTGAGATTGCCTCACCCACACAACATTTTCATGGGTACTGGTGATTGAAACTCTGTTCCTCACTCTTAGTGGCAAGCATTTATCTACCGAGCCATCTGCCTTGCCCCTCAAAGCTTAGATTTAATTGATTGTCATATGGAACCATATTCAAAATTCTCAATTCCTCAGCCACAATGCCCCAAACTTGATTTGTTTTTCTAGTCAAGAACTATATGCAAGCTATTCAGTTAAGTACACCATTGTTTGACTGTCTGGTGAATACAGCTATATTACCCTAGTGTTGTTGGAGGTCTCTTGTTCATTTCCCGGCCGCACAGACTCCCAAAAATAATCACACAGAAACTTTATTATTTAAGTCACTGCTTGTCCAATCACTTAAGCATATTGCTAGCTAGCTCTTATATTTTTGGTTAACCCATTTCTACATTTTACCACGAGGCTTGTGGCCTACCAACAAGGTTCCAGCTGGCGGCTCACATTGTTCCCCTCTGGTGACTCCATGGCATCTCCCTGACTCCACCTTCTTTTCCCCAGCATTTATTTTAGTTTTTCCAGCCTAGCTCTATTCTTCCCTATCACAGGCCAAAACAGCTTCTTCATTCATTAACCAATAAAAGCAACACATAGACAGAAGGACTTCCCTCACCACCATAAGCTTTAGAGCATGACTTGACAAAATGATGATCATATTTGGCTTAGCTTTTTCCCAGTATATATGGTTAAGAGACACAAAGTACTTCATGGCCTAAGCAAAAAAAGTTCCTCAGAGAAATGGAATGCAATGAGGTGGGAAGGTCTGATGGAACCAGCTTTCGGGGATGTCATTGCCTCTCCAGAGAGCTTACACTCCGTCCTTGGAGATACTTAATGGCTCTTAGAGAGCCCCTGAAGCACTTTATGAGAGAGCTAATATGATCAGATTGGAATTTTAGAAGGAACATGTCTATCAATATATAATGATAATATATTGAAAATATATCAATAATATATCGATAATAATGAAAATAACCAATATATAAATGGTTAGGACCTGGTGACAGATGACCAATGCTGGGTTGTGGCAAAGGTGTAGTTGTGAAACGGAAGCCTTAGCCTAAGCAATGGGGTTGGAGAAGAGAAAGCAAGTTGATGAGAGATACTCAATGGAGCATCTGTATGTGTGAGCCTGGACAGTAGCAGAAGGAGGAGATGGTACAGGAAGAGAGTATGGGAGAATTCCAGAGTAGCTAAGGAGCTAAGTTGATAATATGGTAATGCCACCCTCACACCCCCTGCTGAAATGGAGACAAGCAAGTCTGATTTGACACCTGCATATAGCTAACCAAATATATCAGTTTTTTGGTTTAAAAAGTCCAGCAGAAACCTCTTATTGTTCCTCTTTAAATATCCCTTTGGCCCAGAGATTAACTGTGTCAGCCAGAGGTCCACAGCAGGGGTTAAAAGTGCAGTCCAGCCATCTGGGCTCTTTGACTCACCAAGACCCTCTGTAGACCTCAGTGGCTATGCTATGCCCTGCTTTTCATTTCTCTGATCTTCTGTTTCTCAGGAAACTCATGTCAGGCTGATGTTAAAATTTTAGAATCCTTGAGATGCATGCAGAGCATGCAACATAGCTGAAATCTTCTCCTATTGTGCCTGTGTTTGACCCTCTCTGCACCACCACTGGCAGATCCTTCATTTAGCCAGAGGATCCATACCAAGTATGATCCAGTCTTGCATGCTGTACTGGGGAGAGCAACGAGCAAAGGAAGGATACTAGCATCTGGCCTCACAGCCTGTGTGTCCCACAATTCATCATTCATTTCTTCACTGTGCATACTGTACATATCTATCAACTAAAGTATGACCATTTACTTTATGTGCATTATATTTAATGATGAAATTAGACTATTGAGTATTTCTGATATTTAGCATTTCTTTGTTTCAGACCCTCTGGTATATTCTCCCTTAGTTCTTCACAGAATAGATAATAAATCTGTGTAAATTATAGTTTCCAGTGAGCATTAGGACTTATTTTGCCTCATTAAGTGCATGTGTTCATGGCAGGCTGGATTCGGGATAAAATCTGATAGGTATGATTTACCTACGTGCAATAGAAATAAACGCACAAAGGATTGTCATAGAGATGTGAGTGCTCTCAGAAACAGATGCTTCCCTTCTCATGGCCAGGGATGGGTCCCCTGAACAAATGACAAAAGTGAAATCTGACGAATGGGGTAAGAGGTTTAAATAAAAGGCTGGCAGGTGGGGCAGAGTTTCCCAGGACATGCTTGGCTTCCCAGATACCTGAGAAATCTTTGGTGGCACCCACCTTTAATCCCAGCACTCAGGAGGCAGAGGCAGGCTGATCTCTTTGGATTTGAGGCCAGCCTGGTCTACAGAATGAGTTCCAGGACAGCCATGGCTGTTACACAGAGAAACCCTGTCT
>LOJH01060719.1:0-11089 GCA_001685095.1 Ellobius talpinus
TTATTAACCAATGAAAGTAACACATAGACAGATGACCCTCCTCCATCACATGATTAGTCTCAGAGTCATTATCCCATTTGAAACCACTAAGAAATAAGTGCAACAACAAAACAAAACAACCCACAAAGTTGCAAAGCTGATAAAACCCCCAATTATTGATGTGTATGTTCCTCAATGTGACAATTCTCAGGCTCTCACCCAGCACTCACACTTATGTTGGTGTGTGTCATACCAACATACATGCATATCTTTATGTTGATGTGTATCATTCTATCATACAAACTGATCTAGTATCCAAAGACAATTTGAACCCAGTTTGCCAAAGTGGACACAGAGATATCTTTTTACTTATTCTTTCATTCATTTATGAACATAGCAAGGAAGAAAATCCAGTGCATGCTGAATATTTATCACTATATATCTTTATGTGCCTTATTAAACCTGTGTATCATTTAACATTGTGCTTGCCAAGTCATTTCAAAGAGCCACCTGCAGAATGGTGACATTGTGGGAATGTCAACCAAAGGAGAGACAAAATACTCTAGCCCGGAATGTTGTAAGTGCTTTATCCCATAGCACTTACTCTTTAGAAGCTAATTCTTAGCCTAATATATCAGGAACTGGACATTGGCTAGTTGAATGACCAGCATTTAGAACAATGCGAGTAATGCACACTGCTTGTTAAGGGACAAACAATGAGGAATGAGGCAAACACTATTGAAATTACAGCACAAAAGCCCAGACACTTTAAGAATAACCTTTATCTAACCTTACACTAACCATGAAAGACTGTCCTACTTCTGAGATCACATAAAAGACCTCCAGGTCTGCTCTTCTGGGTGCTTTTATCATGTCACTGGAGTATCTAGGCAGTGCACTTAGGAAAAGGAATGGAATTTGTTAATAGAACCATGCTGAAAGGAAGACACAGTCATGATTGTAGAAAATCTGATAGAATCAACAACAAAGTTAACACATTCACCAAAGTCAAAATAGTCAGCCTGATGTACTATAGTTATTTAAATCTCCATACACTAGCTATAATGGACAGCCTCATTGTCAGTTTGATTATTAATATCACCAAGGAAATACATCATTAGGAGTGTCTGTGAGGGTGATGCCAGGGAAGATAAGCTGAGGGAGGGAAGCACATTCTAAGTGTTGGCAGCACTATTCTATGAACAGGGATCCTATACAAATGAAAGGGAGAAAGCAAGCTGAGTGCTAACGTTCACCTCCCTCTTTTCGGAATGTGGACACAGTGTGACTGCTGCCTCAAGTTCCTGCAGCCACAGTTATAGTCACTCTTGCCAAGACATCTTCCTCTGCATTATTGGTATAATTATACAAAAATTGTGAGTCCAAAACCCTTCTTTCCTCTAAAGTCACTGGTAACGTTACCTCAAGAGACTGGAGAGTTGACACAGCTGATACAAGAGTTACAAACACTGACTTCTCTTTGGGAGTCCAAGGGTTTGATTCTCAGCACCTACATGGCAGCTGACAACTGTCTGTAACTCCAGTTTCAAGGGAACCGATACCCACTTCTGGTCTCCATGCACACAAGACAAGCAAATGCTTCATAGACAGAGGTGCAGAAAAACACTCATATATATAATTAAAAAAACTAATTTCTCTCAAAACCTAAAAAAGATATCCACCAAGTTATTTTTGTTAAATAATATTGTTGAAGGGATAGGTTGTTAAAAAGACAGGTTGCTAGAAAAAATATATACACATGGTGAAAAACATACCTGGTAAGTCAAAAATGGAAAGGATTGGCTGCACCAAGTGTTTGCAGGGATATGGAAAACAACCTGCATATAATACATGTTGGAATTCAGAGTGCTAAAAACTGCTCTGAAAAGCTGGTAGTTTCTCTAAAACTTAAACATAGGTCTACCATTTGCTCCAACTACCCAGCTTTTAGGTATTTTCCCAAGAGAGATGGAAGCATATGTTAAAAAAAAGAGCCTTGTACACAAATGTTCAAAGTAGCTTTATATATAGTTAGAGGCAACATATTTCTGTCAAAATATAAATAAGTATACAATTAGTGGTATATCCATTCAATGAATTACTACTGTTCATGAATACAAAACAGGTTTTTTTTGTTCTTTGCAATTCTTATTTATGCTACTTAAAAAGCTTTAATTGAGATAAAATTACATCACTTCTCGCTCCCTTTCCTCCTTCTATCCCCTCCCAGAAAACATTTATCAAAGCCTGCTCATGCATCCGCACTCCCAAGATGGTAGCCTCATTTTCCATGATTATATTTGTTGTATAGTCATATTCTGTGTGAGCACAAATGTTTATGAGTATAGTCTGTTTTTGTTATTTGTGTGTGTATGATTTTAGGGCTGACCAGTCTGCATTAAGTAACCAATAAGAGGGTTTATTCTTTCAAAGGGTTAAATCTCCTTCTTCCAGATGTCAACCGTTGTCTGTAATTCTTTGCCTAGGGGTGCAACCCAACAAAATTTCCCCCTTCCACATTAACATGCTCATTGATAATTGCCATTATTACAGTCTTACTCATGCAGCCACTTTGAGGAGAGACTGTCTTACAGCAGGCTCCCCTCTTCTGCCATGCCCCTGAACCACAGCTGTGGAAGTCATGATGTAGATGTTGGTATGCTGAAGCTGGAATCCCAAGATCTGCTGATTTCTGTGTTGTGTTTGGGGTGGCTATCTGTGGCAGTCTCCATTTTCTTCTGTAAAGAGAGGCTTCTTTGGTGAGGGGTAGTAGCTACATTTATCCATGGGCATGAGGATAAGCCTGAGAATGTACAAAGGAGATATGCTGGTCTAGGAAAATGATGATGGTAGATTCTTTTCTATGGTTCATGACCACACTAGGCCTGGGAAGATAGCTATGTTTACGGTACTAGACATGATTTCCCTCTAGATGAGTGGGCCCCAAGTCCTATTAGACAGTTGTTGGTTGCCACTGACATTTGAATGCCACTTCTAGAACATTTATGCATATCTTGCCTTGCTGGTCATTGTCATGGTTCATAGACGTTACAGCTGAGTAAGACTGTTAATTACTTCCCTCCCTCAGCAGCTGGTATAGTATTTTCTGGAACCGTGAAAACTAAAATGAAGGAAAATGTCTTTCAAGTAATATCCAACTTGAAGTGTCTGAGTGGTGGGTGTGCCCTAAGTGTGTGATGGGATGTAACCACAGTAAGCGGAAAACCATAAAGAATCTATAGGTGAAGGGGGGGGTGAGGAGGTAACTAGCAGGATGTAGATGATATGAGGTGGGAGGTGCTCCAGCAAGGAGAAGGAGAGGTCAACACAAAAGTAGAGGGAGGACAAGTAACGCCAAGGTTACTATGACCTGGAGTAATAATATTAAATAGAATACCTATATTTACTTTATTGTAATTATATATATGTACATATATGTATGTATGTATGTATACATGCATAATTTCAGAAAGTAGAAGTGACTAGGGATGACCAGGGTTCCTTCAAGAATAATATGATAATAAATAATAATAATAGTAGTAGTAGAAATAACAGTAGTAATAATAAAGTACCAACCACTAGATACCTTTCCAAGGCTTGGTCAGAGTAGTCCAAGTGACTTCCAAACCAGTATTAGCAATATAGCCCTTGTTGGCCGATCAAGAGTGGGCCACTATTGTTAAAGGCACCCAAAAGCAAGCTTCATGGCACACATACATGAAGAGTCTCAGAAAGAGCAGACAAACTCTTCCGCCTCCAAAATATACTGTCTTTCCTTTGATATAAAATGCTACAAAATAAGGGCTAGAAAGAAGAGCAGTGACTGTTTTTCTAGAGGAGCTGGTTTTGATTCCCAGCACCCATATACCACACACGGTCTTCTGCAATTCCAGTCCAAGGGAGTTGGACTGGAGTGTGTGTGTGTGGGGGGGTTGTTAATGATGCTAGAAATGTAGCAGTGCTATTAATTGCTCACCTAGTTTGTTTAAAGCACTGAGTTAGACCTCCAGGGTTACCGATGAATGAAAACTAATAATCAAGGGGGGAAGCAGATTAAAAGTGTAAAAACCTTGCTCAAAACAGGATCCATTGTAGAGGTAAAGTTTGAAAAGGACTTTAGAAGAGAAAGGAAATTGCTTTCTCTACAAAAGCAACAGCTGGGAAAGGCTCGAGGGCAAGGCTGTGCCTGGCAATGAAGCCAAAGTACCTGGAGGTCACTGCCGGAGAATGAGCACAGGATGACAGTCAGAGACCCAGGATCAAAGGAGGCTTGCAGCACAGCTGAAGGACTTTGGCTTCCGTAGAAGCAAAGCAAGTGGCAACTGGGTGTTTTATCAGAGAAAAGAAACAATCTTCTTGCATGTGAGAATAATATTCTCCCCGCTGTCGTGAGAATCGTCTTTAAGGAAAGAAAAGTACAAGTCGGGAGGCCAATGAGAGGCAATTCCAGTAATTCAGGCAAGCATCAGGATGGAAGCTTGAAATCTGATGAAAGGCTAAGCAAGGAGGGAGTGGATCAGATGCTGCTAGTGCTGCCTGTTTAAGGCAGAGACACCTGTGTGTGAAAGGGACCGATGCAGAAGCTGAGATAAACAGAGGGGTTTCTTGACCTGGTTTCCTCTCTCATTTTCCTCCTGATCACTCATCTCTGATAGCTTTTAATTTTTCATATTCCTGCCCATGTACTATCATACAGACACTCAACCACTGTGGTGTGAAAGGAGGCTTGTGTACAGATCCCTCTAACTGGAATTGGAAAATAAACAATGCCATATCGGCATTTTTTTCACTTAATCTGAAACTCCAGACAAAGGCAATATGCCTGCTTATCTGCTGCTTCTTCAGATACAATTCCTCATCTTGCTGTCATTTTTCAGTGAATTCGGGCTATTTGTCAAATGTTAAGAATCTATCAAAATCACAAAAATCAAATATAACTTGTATTTTTCCATTTTAAAAAAGCTATCCTAGTAGAACTTTTTCCCATTTTAAAAATGTATGTTGGTTTGTCGGGAAGCTCAACTTAATAATCACTCAACTTAAATATGTACTTGTCAAGAAAGCATGAGTCCGGGAAAATGGGAAGACCATCGTTACCGATTGATCTGTAAGTCAATATTTTCATTACGTTTTTTATTGTGGGGAGATTCAGGTCAATAACATCACTTGAATTTAGTTATTCTTCAAAAGTTATTTCTCATTTTCTCTGTTTCATTACCTTTTAAGTGATATCTTGTTAGGTTCTGTTTATTCATTCTTCTTTCCGGGGTTTTCCCTTTTTAGTAAATGACTTTAAATTCTTCTTAAAGCAAGTAGAATATAAATAAGAAATCACAAAATGTAAATGAATGAGTAACACCAACAGCCAAAGTGAACAAAGTGAGGCTGGACACATAGATGGGTCCACGCTGATGTTCTTATTAGTATCTGTGTCTTCTTGACTTTCTATACCCTATTTCTGACGGTTGTAACAGTCCTCTTCATGTTCTTTTGGATAAAGAGTATTTGTAAAGCTGTGTCATCATAGATACATGGCAATTTTTACTACTCTTGGCAGGAGTATAAATATTAGTTCTATGTTAGTTACTTTTGAATCATTGCCAGAACAACTCCTGACAGAAATGATGTAAGAATGAAAGATTGATTTAGGTTCATAGTCTTATTGTGTTTAAGTCTACCCTGAGAGGAAAGGCAGGATATAGTGAGCTTAGTTCTTGGCAGCAGGAATGTAGTAGAGGCTGTTCATATCATGGTAGACCAGGAGACACAAAATATAATAGGAACCATGGGATAGGGAAAGGGCCTAACTTTCAAAGAGCCAGCCCTAGTGAACTATTTCTGCAAGCGATGACCCAACTCCTAAGCAAGCCTCCCTGAGAGAAGAGAAAGCCTTAGGGACCAAGAATTTGAAGGATGAGCCTATGGGGCATTTCAGTTTCAAAAGCACTGCAATTTCTAATTACTATTGCATTTTTAAAGGAAACAGTTTCACAATGACTTTAAAGTTTGAAAAAAGTCTTTCACAGAAATATCAGATATCTGCATCAAATTCAGAAACATCCAATATTTTATGTTTCCCTATTCTTTTTATTTATACTAAGTTTAGACTTTGCAACTATTGATAGCAACAAGTATCTCAATCCTCCAACACACACACACACACACACACACACACACACACACACCATGCACTATATACCTAGAAGTTCCCTCAGCATATCCAGCAGATGCAACAAATGTTAAAAGTACCTGTATTAACTTTTGCAAACACTTCCAATACATCACTTTTTGAGCCCTGAGTGCTGCACCTCTTCTTGTATGTACTGTAGTTTTTTGTTCTTTGTTTTTTTTTAATTTCTAGTTTTCCAAGAATCCCTACAATCCATTTACTACAACCTATACCACAGAAGAGTTAGTGTCTCCGAGGGCAAGTAGAAGGCCACTGTGGAAGAGAGTCAGGAAACAGAATCTCAGTCTCTATGGTTTTGATTGGGATCATCTAGAGAGACATCCCATATTATCCCAGCTTCTACAGTGGCTTTTAATTCATTGCCACAATGAAACATTTTTCCATTTCATGTCTGATTTCCCACATTCTTTCACAGTCACTTTCTGGTATCATCCCTCAAATAAATTGTACTCGAATCTCTATGTAAGTTTCTGATTTTTCAGCAGCCCAAATCAAAACAACTACCTTTGTACACTCTCAAGTTATAGAGTCTTTCATTAGCAAACTAGTATATTTGTCCCTCTAACAGTTCTTAAATATGTCCCAACTTATAAATTGTCCAAGTCTAGTAATCCTCAGAGCAAAACTGAGGGATCATTGCGATCTTCCTTTTTGGGTAGAAAAATGTTAAAAAGTTTACCATTAGGTATTGATTCTCAAATCATGTTGTTAATAAAACATATCTCTCCCTGAGAAATTTTAATGGTAATTCTGTGAAGATGTATAGACTATGGAGTTTGTGTACAGCAATCTTCAAAGATTCCCAATGTCTGACAGTGCCTTACAGGTTGCATTTCAAAGAAAGACCTTCCTCCTTTGAGGGAGACCTCCTGTTGTTCGGAGATTTTGCACAGCTGCTAATGCTTCTACTCTGGCTTGGTTCCAAATCACATAATTTCAATAGCCTGTATAATTTTCCCTTAAAATTCTTGAAACATCTATTGTTCTGATCTTTGCATCCTAGCATAGAAGAATTAGAATCAGTTAAGCATTCTGAAATAAATTAGGGTCTATAAAATTTTGGCAGGTCATATATCAACAATAATGATTTCTATCTTCGTTAAGCAACAAAAGAGAGATGAGTTGAATCCTGATTGTAATTAAGTTCCAAACATTGCATGTGTTATTGTTCTGTTGTAGGGGAATTTGGTTAGAACAATGTTTGAAAATACTAGCTGATATATTCTCAGTCTGCAGTAGACATACATGAAACAGATTAATAACCATTTCTATAAAATACTTGAATGAAAAATAATTCTGTTAAAACATTAGTTCCACTAAATGAAATAAGTATGGTCTATAATATGGGTTTAATTAATTTTATATCATTGAACTAATAAATAAGAATGAATTAAATATGATAAAGGTTTATTCTCACTCATTCAACATCTGATAATGAATCCAAAAATCATAGGATGATTCTATGATTTCCATAAAAGCTCTACAATTTTCAACATGCTATTATGTTGTGAAAGCATTATTAAGTGGTAGCCATAATGCCCACATTTGTAGTGTCCAGAAAAAAAGGCATGTCAAAGTAGGAGATGCCCAAACACTTGGCTGTACTCAAGTTTTACTTGACATTTTTGTTGACATCCTACAAAGCAGATCCTGACCACCTAAAATTTGAACTATTCAGTTGGGTATCTTTGTATCCAAGTAAAATCATAAGTTACATTACTAAGACCAAAGAAATAAATGGACAATAGGAAGAAACTATATGAACATATGGATTTTAAACCATACAAAATTATAAACAATAACTAGATCAACTTGTTATCAATTGAACTATGTTGGTTACTATTTAACCTATGTCATTTCTAAACCTGGGAATTATATACTTAACTAAAAAAGTTGTTTCAATGTAAATAAAACAGTGTACACTGAATGCCTTCCATTTTACATAACATAAAATCTGTACTACAGCTGTCTAGTTCAGTCCTATGCAGTTTATCCAACTGTCAGTCCAGAGTCAGTGAGCTCCCACTAGCTTGGGTAAGTTGTTTCTGTGGGTTTCCCCATCATGGTCTTGAACCCTTTGCTCATATTATTGCTGCTCCCTCTCTTCAGCTGGACTGTGGGAGCTCAGCCCGGTGCCTAGCTCTCTGTATTTGTGACAGTTAGATCTCTGTATTTGTGACAGTTGTGTGGCTTGGGCAGTTAGTGGGACAACTGGCAGTGGGACCAGTATTTATCCTTAATGCATGAACTGATCTTCTGGAGCCCATTCCCTATGAAAGGATACCTTGTTAATCCTAGATACAGTGGAGAGGGCCTTGGTGCTCCCTCAAGTGATGTGACAGACTTTGTTGACTCCTTATGGGAAACTTCCCCTTTTCCGAGGAGTGGATGGGGTGGGATAGGGAAAAGGAGGTGAGTCAACAGGAGAAGGGGAGGGAACTTGGATTGGTGTGGAAAATAAAAAAAGAAAATGTTTTTTTTAAAATAGAAGTTAAAAATCTGTATTGCATAGGCAAGTTATTAGGCACATGTTACACCTAGCAATCTTTCTGTCTATATATTACTTGGGTAGTCTGGATAGATTTGAGGGGCATTTGAAGAACTAAAAGGTTAAAATTAGTTTTATTTTAAAAGCTAATTACAATATTTGACAAAGAAGGAAATTAGTGGAATACTGTTGCTGTAACAACAAATATGTAAAATCATAGTTCATTTATCATTTCACATAAATAACTATATTAGTGAAATAAATAGACTTAAAAATTTAGGACTGTTTTATCTATGACTCTAAAAGCTTTAGCATTATTATAACAAAGTTTTAAAAAAAAAACAATTTTAGGCCTAGGCAGATTTTCAGTCTTGCCCAAGGTCACACAATATGAATGGTCGATTGCACAGGAGTATCACAAGTAGTGTTTGCCTGGGGATATCACTTAATAAGCTCAACTACATGGCTTGACCAGTCTAGTTTCAAGTCATGAGTCCTTTAACCCAACCCCATATAATTGAAGTTAATGATCCTTGGGAGGGCACAGGGTAAGGGACACATGGCAAGCATGCTAAAATAAAAATGGAAGACCAGTTTCATTTTCAGAATAGACTTCCTGCTGACAAAATTGAGATGAATTTAAATTTTCACAGCACCAAATGATAAAATGGTTTGAACATTTGTCAAATTAAGCAAATAACTTTCTGCAACCCTATTTTGATGTTGAACACAAAGAATAGCTTTGTTCTTTCTCAGCTGATAAAATATGAGCAAGATAACACGGTTCCATGGCATTTTTCTAAATTAACTTGCAAAATTTGGCCTTCCTAAGACTATAGTCAAGCCTAATGATGCATGATGCTAATCACCAACCAAGATATGGCAAGAGATTTTTGAGTTCAAGGCCAGTCTCTGATACCCTTAAAGTTAAAATAAAAGGTTAATGAGATTGAAGACAAGTTTTAAATGAAATAATATTAAATATCAGTACTGCTTTACAGAGAACATTAAATTCTTTTGACTAAAATACCATTGTACTTTTTCATACTTTGATGTTTATAGTACTATCTTTCATATAGATAAAATAATTATTTTTCTAGCAATATCTGCTATAAGGGAAATTCTTAGAGAGAAGAATTTCATAAAATAGCAAATAACTTCAGGCATCCAAAATTAAGAAACAGAAAAGAGTGTTGGACTGAGATTTTCTGAAGTTCATATAAACCATGCATGTAAAACAGATCCTGGAAACTAAGATCAAAGGATTGCTTCCACAGTGAAGTCCTTCTTCAGTCAGAGGGATCTTATAACCTAGGAGAGTCTGATAGATACACAGGCCACTAACAAAGAGAAGCAGACACTAAAAGAAAGACTCCAGTCTCTCTCCATCTATGGTGATCTCACATCTGACTTAAACAGTGAAGTTGCCTCTTTTCTGTACAGTATTTGAAAATCTCTTTTCCTATACATCTACATTCAAATGCTTTCTTCTATTACCTATAAAACACATTTGCTATGAGAAAAGTATTGCAAATTCCTCTTCTGGGAATATCACCTTAGTTTTTATAATACATTTTTTTGGATCTGTATTTGTAAAAATTAGTATAATTTATTGCAAAAAGTGTAAGGATTAATGTTGTCTTTACTATTTCAAGATTTTCATTGCTAAGGCACCTGCCATTTCAATTTTCAATTGCATTCGACTCTGGTTGCATGATGCAAGTGAGAAATCAGTAATCTCTTTCTTTGTGAAGATAATGTTCCTAGTGATTGTTCTCTTGAAGTCTCTCTCTCTGTTCTCTTTCTCTCTCTGTTCTCTCTCTCTCTTTCTCTCTCTTCCTTTCTCTCTGATTCTTTCCTCCTCATTCCCTACCTTCCTCTTTCTTTTTCCCTTTTACTCCTTTGTCACTCTCTCTTCACCTTTCTTCTCCCTCTCCCATAAGTTTTAAAGATTAACATGGTGTTCCATTATTTTTTTCTCTTCTGTTTTCACATTACTCTTTGTGATTACCATTTTTCTTCTTTCAAGCAATATGGAGACAGTATTAACTACTAGTACTCAAACTTGCCTCCCTCTCACTCTCAATCGTTCCTTCCTTTCTTCTATGCCATGTAAATTCAAAACCTACATACATTAGGGCATTGTATATGTTTATTTACTTTCTTTCCCCTGAACTCTATGTAATTCATATTATTGTTTATTTCTTTTTGTTTTGTTTTGTTTTGTTTTTTGGAGGTGTTTTAAAATTGATTTTATTGAGCTATACATTTTTCTCTGTTCCCCTCCCTGCCTCTTCCCTCCCCTTCATCCCTCTCCCATGGTCCCCATGTTCCCATTTACTCAGGAGATCTTTTCCTTTTCTACTTCCCATGTACAATAGATCCACATATGTCTCTCTTAGGGTCCTCATTGTTGTCTAGGTTCTCTGGGA
>LOJH01060725.1:4946-16034 GCA_001685095.1 Ellobius talpinus
CTTTTGTTTCCACAGAGGATGAGAACCTGTGGATTCCTTCCAGACTAATGTGGTCCAATAGAACAATACCCCCTGAAAGGTTTCCACAAACACCAAAATTATTTTGCCCAACAATAAACAGGAAGAAGTTTGGAGAGAATTTTGCCCAAATTCCCAAATATTGTTTATAAATGTTTATTTGCATTGAAGAGGGATATGCTATAGAGATAAATACTTTGCATTGGTTTGGATCTTGGTCTATTGATACAAATTTAAGGTCAATTTAGTTATACGTATATTTTGGCTCTTTATTAAGGTATTGTGTTTGTGTAACTCATGTTACCAAATGTGTTACCAAATGTCTCTGATCCTTAATGTTAAGAAAGAAAAACTGTGTGCTGCACATGTTTTGGTATCCTACCATATAGTACAACACAGAAAAAAGTCTTAAATTCCATAAGACCTTCATTTTCAATAACTGTTTACTTAGCATTCACCATATGTCAGTGGAGCTCTTGGTACATTTAATATAACGAATGAATGTAATGTAATGTAATGAATGTAATATAATGAATGTAATGTATATATGTAATGTAATGTAATGAATGAATGTAACATAATGAATGAATGTTCCTATGCTTTAGGAAACTGGCATTATAGTCTAGAGAGACAGAGGTAACTGTGACAAACAGAGAAACTATCTAGAACATGGGGTTGGAAAATCATGGAGAAGGGTGTGTATTGTTTTACAGGGGAATATCCAGGTAGGCTTCATGGATAAATATACATCTTGGTACACTTTCCAGATTTAGCAATAAAAGTAACGTGTCTCCAGTGAACTTTAAATTTGTATAATAATTGATTTTTGGAATAAGGATATCCTAAATTAAATGCCCTGAAATGTATGACTCATGTCATTATCTGATTCAAATGTAGGTGAGTGTTCTCTATGCTCTCTATAAGCCCTATAGTTTATATATAAATCCTTGGTATAGAGGGAGCAGAGATATTCCAGGATCATGGCAGTGTGGACTGTGAGGCACTGTAGGATAGCTCACACAGGGCTTATGAAGCACTCCTGCTTCCCCCCTGAGTGATGTGGGGGAACCATTACAGGAGTTTTGAACAGTGCTGCCATAATTTGACATATTCTGGATGCTTGTTTAGAGATGGCTATTAGGGGGATTAAGCAGAGAAGCCAGTTAGAAATAATCACAGTCACCCAGGTAAGAAGTGATGATAGCTCAGACCAGGCTGGTAGCTTGGAGACGTCAAGTTCTATATAGCTTAGAGACAAGTGTTCAAGTCTTGGGAGAATGTCGGTCAGAAAGGGTTGTAATATTTGTGGCTTGAGTGATTGGAAGAACTGAGATGCCTTAATGAAGACGTGTGTGGAGTAGAACTTGGAAAGCTGTGGAATAAGGGAAGATCAGTAGTTTTACATTAGAAAGTTTAGCTCAGTGTTTTTAGAAGGTATCCTAGCAGATACATCTGAAAGACCTTGGGATGTGAGCCTGGAGTTGAAAAGAGACACCTGAAGAGAATACATACATTTGAGAGCATTTTGACATCTACATGCCATGAAACTGGATGAAGTCAAGGGAACTGCCTGGAGAAAGAGGGAACAGGGATCAAGCCATGGTTTACTACAATATTATATGCTGGTGAGAAGAGCACTTACCATCACACAGACCTAAGGGTGGACCAGTGATATGGAAAGAAAACCATGGAACTGTACTGTCCTGAAGGCCCATTGTAGAAATACATTGTAAAGAAATGAATGACCAGCCATGCAAAATGCCAGCAATATTCCAAGAAGCATTCATTTATATGGTGGATTTATATGGACAATGTTTGGATTCAGTTATGAGGGAGTCCATGACAAAGATGAAATTGCCATCCTGCTCTCTGACTAAATTATCACATGCTTCTGTCTGCAATCTCAGTTCCATTCTGTATTGCTTCATGAGCTACTTGGCTATTTCAGCAAACTCTGACAAGTCATGGGGCAACACACATTAAGGCAATATAACAGGGCCATTTGTCGTTGTTAGCATAGTAGCACAATGATGTGATTTCCCATTTTTCTTAAGGAAGGAATTGTAGGTAAGTCTATTGAGTAGCACATGAACCTGCTGCTTCTTATTGTTTGTCTAATGGCCCAGGAAGGTTCCTTGATTGGAGAAAATGGATGACCTGAGGCAACACTGCTGGTCCATCACCTAGGCATTCAATCCTTAAGACAGTGACAAAGCCGGGAGGAGATGTCTTATCTCTATTTAGAAATCTCCCAATGGCCATAGGGCTTAAATTTCCTCTTCTGGGCCTCAATGTCTATCTCAATTATATATGATACAAGATACATAACCTCATATCATTTTAGATATATTTAAAATTTTCATAGTAGTTTTGGGTTTCTTTTAATAGTTAGAATACTACTAACCAGAATGGTTAGTAGTAACCATTACCAGATGGTTCTTCACAATGCTGACATCTCCCATGGCCATGGTATGTTTGTCTCCACGAAGGACCTGATTCTGTGATAGTTCTGCAACTAGAACTTGGGACTTTTACCAAAAAAAAAATCTCACCAGATTTTTCCACTTCCCTTCTCCTCCTCTCCCAGGATGCCACATCCAGGAACCCAGGATGTCATGCATGTCTGGGGTCATGTCTCTCTAACTTCTTCTCCTCTAGGACAGTTAGTAGTTCAGCCTTTTCTTGGCCTTGGTAATTTTGAGCAACACTGATCAGTTTTACATTTTGTGACTGAGACATTCCTTCTAATGTACTTTTCTAACGTTCTCTTCATGATTAGACTGAAGTTTATTTATTATTTATTTTTTAAGAAGGAACAATTCAGTATGCTGGCTAGGTTTTCACTACTGTAACCAAATCAAATGTCTTGTAGAAACAACTTGAAGGAGCTGTCTGTACTTTTTTCAGAAGATTTGAAAAGTCAGAGGAGATCCTCAGTAAGGCAGCTCAGCTCTTGGCAAGCAGGAAGTAGAACCGATCAGTAATAGAGGAGACTAGAACTCACTTCCTCTAACTTATCCTACCTCCTGGAGCTCCACCACCTCCCCAAAGTCTGTTGGACTTTTGAATCTATCCTGAATGGGAATTAAATCTGAGCTCCCATGATCTAATGGTCTTGGTAAAAGCTCTCACAGTATGTCAAGATGTGTGTGCTTTATCAATCTCCCAAGTGTTTTTTTTTCACTCCAGTCAAGCTAGAAATCAATTTTAACCATCACGTACAGAGAGGAAATGCCATCCTAAATCATCAGAGGGCATACTATATTAACATGACTCCCTGGTAGAGATGCGATGCTAACCTTGGTCACTTGGCTTAGATATGACCTACCAGATGTCTCCTTGGAGAAGTTACTGTCTTTTCCTTTTTCTATGTGCTTTCATTTGGAGACAAGTCATCGTCAAGCCCACACTCAAAAGTAACAAGGAATATAGTTCTAACTCATTGATCCTAACAATAATAATGACCTACATTATTTGAAATTCTATAAGGAAGTTTTATTTTTCAGTCATTCATTCATGCATTCAGTCAATCAATTATTTATTTTACTAGTATAAGATGTAGACATACATCCATTTGTTTTAGATTTTTGGAAGTAAGTGGGACCACTCTTTATTTTTTTGCTCAGAGAACTCCAGCCATGGCTACTAGGAGCTCTGCCAGGTCAGATTCTATCCCTTTAGTGAACCTTAATTTCGGAAAGATGCTTTGGGGTCATCTTGTGTTTTCTCTCCCAAGTCCAAGAGCAAGTTAGTTCCCCCAATGGATACTTGCTTCCCTTCAGGAAAAATATGAGATAAAATACAATCTGGGCATAGACTTCTGAAGACATATTGGATCAAAATGATTCTTCCTGGATGGCTTGGGAGTCACTTGCACCAACTATGTATTACCCAAGGGAAGCCAGCAGAGGTCACCAAATGACTGGATTGGGGGGTGTAACAATACTGGCAAGTTGGGGCCATGGACTACTTGACAGTTTTCAAGGTAGAGCTAGGCTATCTCTTGGGCAGGATCATATCTTAGTATGGTTTGAGAGGCACCAACATGTCTGCTTTCTTCTCTCCTCATTTCAAGTCTTCTACTTTTCATCTATAAGATGCCTCAGATATATGGATTTCAATTTCAGCCTCTCTTTCCCTTAAAGCAGTTAACAATTACAATAAAATATCTTACTTGGTCCAAAATTACCTTTCTTCCAACTTAAAACATTAAATTCCTTACTGGCCATTATTGGTTTCAAGTTTGGTCATTGTGCTCCTGTAGGTTCGACCTGATTGGTGATGCATTTAACCATTTGTCAAACTTGTCACGTGCCAGGCAAAGTTGGACTTTCACAGCTTCCTGAGGTGTAGGCTCTGTCCTCTGGCTCAGTGGAAATTTCTGAGCATTTCTCCACTATCTGCACTGTTTTTAAGGTGATAATGTCAAGTTCAAGATGATGTCCCTTTCTGCAGCAGAGTTACCCCAAGGGATTTCAGTCAGGAGCCCTCTGTAGCAAGGTGTTCCTTGGGTGGACAAGGCCCAAAGCCGCACTTGGCAAATGATGTTCTTTGTCTGCCAAAGTCTCTAAATATAACCCCCAAGGGATCTGGGGGAGCAATTAGGAGTCACTGCTGGAGGAAGATTGACTTCTTTTAAAAGAGAAAATCTTGTCATTAGTGTGCAGTACTGAGTTTAGTGACCTGTCAAATACTGGTGTTTCTGACAATGACACCGCAGTTGTGCTGAGTCATCCTCATACCCTCATGTAGAGTGCCTGGAAATTGATAGCAGGAAGTTCTTAGGGTGATGCTTCCAGGTAGAAAGCTCTGCTGCCGCTTCAAGTACTTATGGCCCCTGTGACACCACTCTGTGGTTGTTGATATGTGCATATACATATATCCACACATACTCACAAATATACACATACAGATGTATACACATCCACAAACACACACACATGCACACACCCATAAACACAAAACTCCTTTTTTATTTAAACTTATTTGTTTTATATCCTAGTCCTTGCTTCTCTTCCCTCTTCTCTTCACAGTCTCTTCCTTCTACCCCTCCCCCCTTTGGTTTCCATACCCCAATATACTCCCCCTCCATTTCTGTTTAGGAAAAGGTAAGTCTCCCATGAGTAGAAACAAGACAGGGCATATCAATTTGCAGGAAGACAAAGTACCTCCCCATGTACTAAGGTTAAGCAAGGCAGTATGAGGAATAGGGTCCCAAAAGCCAATAGTTGGAGACAGCTAGACAACTGTAACACACATGCAGAGTGCTTAGGTTAGCCCCAAGCAAGCTCGCTGGTTGTTGGTTCAATCTCTGCAAACCCCTGTGAGCTGAAGTTAGTTGATTCTGTGAATTTTCTTGTGATATCCTTGACCCCTCTGGCTCCTACAATCCTTTCTCCCCCTCTCATGTAGGATTCCCCAAACTCTGCCTAAATTTTGGATGTGGGTCTGCATCTGTTTTCATTATTGCTGGATGAAACCTCTCTGATGACAATTGGGCTGGGCACCAATCTGGCCATAGGAGATAACCAGTTCAGGCTACATATCCACTATTATTAGGAATCTTGGGGCATCCTTGTAGACTCCTGGGAGAGTCCCTTGTGCCTGGTTTTTACCTGACCCTGAAATGCATCTCCTTTCCAGTAGTATCTTTCTGTACTCTCCCATTCTGTCTCCCCCAACCTGATTGCCCATGATCCCATCCCCACCCATCTTCAGTCCACTCACAAATTCTATTTCCCCTTCCCAGGGAGATCCATGCATCCGTCTTAGGGGCCTCATTGTTACCTAGTTTCTCTGGAACTATGGATTGTAGCCTGGTTATCCTTTGCTTTACATCTAATATCCACTTATGGGTAAGTACACACTATGTTTGTCTTTCTGGGTCTGGGTTACCTCACTCAGGATGATTTTTTTTTCTAGTTTCATCTATTTTCCTCCAATTTTCATGATTGCATTGTATTTTTCCACTGAGTAATACTCCATTGTGTAGATGTACCACATTTTCTTTATACATTCTTCAGTTGAGGGGCAAATTATTTCCAGGTTTAGGTTATTACAAATAATGCTGCAATGAACATCCTTCAGAAAGTGTCTTTGTGGTATAATTGAGCATCCTTTAGGTACATGCCCAAGAGTGGTATCGCTGGGTCTTGAGCTAGATTGCTTTTCTGGCAAACTGCCACACTGACTTCCAAAGTGGCTGTACAAGTTTACACTCTCACCATCAGTGGAGGAGTATTCCCCTTATTCCACATCCCCTCCAACACAGACTGTCATTAGCATTTTTGAGCTTAGCCATTCTGACAGGTGTAAGATGGTATCTCAGAGTCATTTTGCATTTCCCTGTTAGCTGAGGATGTTAATTCTTAAAGTGTATCTTGGACATTCAAGATTTTCTGTTGAGAATTCTCTGTTTAAATCTGTACCCCATTTAAAAAATGGGATCATTTGGTATTTTAGTGTCTAATTTCTTGAATTCTTTATATATTTTGGATATCAGTCCTCTGTCAGATGTGGAGTTGAGAAGATCTTTTCCCATTCTGTAGGTTGCTGTTTTGTCTTATTGATAGTGTCCTTTGCTTTATAGAAGTTTTTCAGATTCAGGAGGCCCCATTTATTAATTGTCAATCTCGGGGTCTGTGCTACTGATGTTATATTTAGGAAATTATCTCCTGAAGGCATAGAATCTTAATGTATTTTTTCCTAAGGTCAGTTATTCAATGGGGAGAAATCCAGAGAATCTTGTGCTAGATTTCTGTTTCTTACCCATGCTCTGTGCTGCTGACTTAACTATGTCTCTCATCCATCTTCTTCAAGGCAGTCTTTCACAGTGGCCACCCAGCCTCAACCCCAGATTTAATATTTCTAGAATCCTACATGTTAAGGTTCTCTCTTACTAAGATGGTTTCTCCAGAGGCCATATTCATGAGCTCCCTCCACATAACCCTCTCCATGATCCCTGCAGTCCTTTCCTTCCCTAGTCTGGTGTTCTGCCATTTATCACTAACTTAGCCATAACTGCCACTAAAATGGTACATTGAGCTGAGGTACCTATGTCTTTCTTATGGGAAATTTTAAAGTAAGGATACTAATGGAATCCAAAGAAAATGGCATCAATAAAAGAGAAGTGATAAGGTTTATAACAACATGAGCTTGATGTGACAGCAGTGCTTAGTCAGTGTAGTGCTCGGCATTTGGCAAATGCTTCCTTTGTGCCTAGTGTTGGGCTAAGTGTTTCATGTATGTAATTCCATTTAGCTCTCATAGGAGACCTGGGAGGAATTTGTCCCAGAGCACATCACAACAGCGAGTCTCCAAGACCCTTCGCATATAAACTTTGACTGCAGTTCCTTTGAATGACTACATATCCCCAGACCCAACTCTACAGAGGTCATGGAACTTAGAAGTCTGAGTATGGGAGAATTTTAGTTTATATATATTACGGATCAAACTGATTATGTCTCTCTGCCATGAATAGATGTGACAACAATGGCAACTCACTCTCCAAGTCTCTTAAATAATCAGTAGAAATGAATCAAAGCCATTTTGTGGGTTATGCTCTGGACTATTTTATCCTTTTCAATGGTGTAATTCAGTAACTGTATGTCTACACACTTTGTGCTAGACTCTCTAAACATGGTTAAATTAAACTCAGGCACACCAGAATCTAGTGAGTAGGAGGACCTGAAGCTTGGCAGCTATGGATTTGAATGTATGTCTCCCTGCTGTCATGACCCTGTGACTTTGGGCAACTTAATTTCTTCATGCCTTGGTTTTAACACCAGTAAAATGGTCTCAGACATAGGTATCTGGGCAGAGATTGTGGATATTCAGGGACATAGCATCTGGCATGTGATACACACTCAATTATTTCTGTTCCCTATTTTTCTACCCACCCGATAGGTATCAAACTAACACTAATATCAATTTTTATGTGGCCATGACAAGGTACTAAGTGTCTGTTTTACTTGTCAGGGACTGGAAGGGCTTCGTTGATTATTAACATGTGCTACAGCCGTCGGCTAGCCAGTGCTGCAGTACTTTCAATTATATGTGAAGTTTAAGTTTTGCATAACCCCCTGGAAACTGGGCAGTGAATGTGGACAGCCCATGTGCTTAAAGAAAAATTAAAACTGTCCCTGAACAGTAGTCTGATCTGCCACAGCAATTCATTTGACCTGGGAGTTCATGCTCCTCTGTTCTTCTGCCTCTCTTGTGTTGGCTATTCCAGGCTCACTCGGGTAAGACGCAGCTCTGAGCAGCTTGCACAGTGAATGAGGAAGGATGTCAAAATATTAATCTAGAGCCATTCTTGCTGGTGTAAGCTGAACAGAAACTCCTTTCAGCTTATAGAGGTGATGGGATTGTGAGTTTTCTTATTTCTTAGCCTGGATGTGGAATATTGTTGTGGAGTGGGGGGTTGCTTGTTTGTCCTGGCTGCCCAGAACTAACATAATGACACAGAAACTGTATTAATTAAAACACTGCTTGGCCCATTAGCTCTAACTTCTTATTGGTTAACTCTTATATTAATTTCACCCATTTCTATTAATCTGTGTATCGCCACAAAACTGTGGCTTATTGGGTAATATTCCCAGCGTCTGTCTCCAGTGGCTCCATGGCTTCTCCATGACTCTGCCTTCCTTCTCCCAGCATTCAATCCAGTTTACCCTGCCTACCTAAGTTCTGCCCTATCAACAGGCCAAGGCAGTTTNCACTGCTTGGCCCATTAGCTCTAACTTCTTATTGGTTAACTCTTATATTAATTTCACCCATTTCTATTAATCTGTGTATCGCCACAAAACTGTGGCTTATTGGGTAATATTCCCAGCGTCTGTCTCCAGTGGCTCCATGGCTTCTCCATGACTCTGCCTTCCTTCTCCCAGCATTCAATCCAGTTTACCCTGCCTACCTAAGTTCTGCCCTATCAACAGGCCAAGGCAGTTTATTCATTAATGGTAATCACAGCACACAGAGGGGACTCCCACAGAAGATTATGCCCTTCTGCATTTGGAGGAGCTTGGGAAGGGAATGCAGATGATTGATAGCAGCAGATTTTCCTGGTGATCCACCAGCTGATTTTACTGGGATCAATGAACCAAGAGCTCGACAGAGCCTTCCTTTTCAAACTGGAAGGAGTGAGCTGGCTGAGAAGGCAGGCTTTGAAGTTAGGACACAGTGTACTTGACTCTGCCTATCATGAACATTGAAATATCAGGCAAATTACTCCATCTCTCTGCCTCTTGGTGTTCATGCCTATAAAAGAGAAAAACAAACAGACAGACAACAGTTTACAGACATGTACCTGTAGCCCCATGGCTGTCTCTTTAACTGTTTCAAGTCCCCTTAGATTCTCTTTTTTCAACTTCCCCCCATGGTTCTCCTTCATTCAAAGTACGTGGGGTTTATAAACCTGTTGGCTTTTAGTCTCTTGCCATTTTTAGCCTTAGATGAAACTTTGCCACCTGCTTTGCTTTACTCCACGAAGATCCAGGCCATCTTTATGCCACCCATGGTTGCATAGCCAGGTGGAACTCTCTGGGTGTGTTGCATAGACACCATTCATTTACCTCTTAACCACTGCAGATTTTCCCCTAGTAATGGCAACTCCAGAGGCTTTGATTTGCCTTTTCCAACTGAATGGCCCTCACTCCACAGATTAGGAAGACTGTTTTTCTGTCAACTTCTATCTTGCTCAATTGTACATTCTAGGACTGGGCAAATAACCATGAGATGAGTTTGGGGACCCACACTAGACTAGCTGTAAGTCAAACTTTGGTTAAAACAGCTTTGATCACCTAACCTCCATAAGTCTCTGAATTAACTGGAGGATCGCAATACTTTTTGACTTCTCAGAACCAAAGTCAATTCAGAGCTGGTGTCCAGCAGCCTGGAAAGGTCTGATTATTTTCTTTTTCCCAGTGTACAGCTACCATAAGTTGAATGTCACAGGTCCCTTTGGTGAAGGATGGAGAAAAGATTAAGTTTCTGGTATTGTGGCCAAGTCCCTCCTCAAGGGGGCCTGGTCTCCCCTTCATTCATGGGGCTGGGGTCTGTAAACAGGCTCAAGTCTGGAAATTGGTTGAGTGGCCATACTTTCCTGTAGCTATGATTCACAGCAACTTTTCATTCTTCTAGAATTTTTCTACTTGCCCAGTTCTTAACAAAAATTTAGTAGGTTTCCTATATATTTCAAGATGGGAATACCATGATTGATTACCCACTACTGAAGGTCTACTAGGCCAGTCAGACATTTAGGAAAGATGCTTTGACTATGGTGTCTATTACATAAGCATGTTTACCTTGATTTTGACAGTTGGGTGTTAGCACTTGGTCTTTGCTACTCTGGGAGCTGTTTTGAATCATTTCGGTTAGGCTATATAGTTGAGCATCCCTGACTTCCATTCTAGTTCTTTAAAAAATGTAACATGTTTTGATTACATATTTACCCCTTCCACCAGTTCTTCTCAGATCAGTCCCCTTCCCTGTATACCCAACTTTTTGTGCTCTATTTTTTTTAACCCACAAGAACTATTTGTGCTGCCCAAATATTCTGGGATATGGGGTCTTCAGCTGAAGTTTACTGACCAGGGGTTATACTGTTAGAAAAAACTGCCAGCTTTTCTTCTAGACAATTACCAATAACTCCATGGGTAGGGTGGGATTCCATGCATAAATGCAGTTTCCAGGCTGGGACACAGTCTGGCCTGGGATTACACAGGTCTTGTGCATAATGGTTGGCACAATCATTATGACTTATATGGGCAGCTGTCCTGCTGGGTCTAAAGGACATTGTTTCCTTGTAGTCATCCACCACCTCTGGCTCTTATAGCTTTCCTGCTTCCTCTTTCACATGATGCCCAAGCCTTGGGAAGAGGCAGTACAGTATATACTGTTCCACATAGTATTAGTGAAGGAATCATGTGACTCCAGAAGTTCAAGATCAGCTTGCACCAATCAGCAAGACTCCATCACAGAATAAACAAGTAAGGCATATGGATTTTTTTATGTGTATACATGTCTTTGGCTCTTGAATTCTTTTTTTATTTATTTGTTTATTATGTATAC
>LOJH01060727.1:0-11088 GCA_001685095.1 Ellobius talpinus
GGTTTTCCCACCTATACTTCCTGCCTGGCCAATCAGCATTTGTTTAAAACATGAATGACAGAATACAGAGAATTCTCCCTCACCACTTTGCAAGCAATAATTTCTGAAACTTTTGCCTTGGGTTGAAAGCTTGTGTCTCTCTGTCATTCTCTCTCTCTCTCTCTCTCTCTGTCTATCTCTCTCTTGCAGTGGAAACCCATTTGTATAGAATCTTTGTAGGCATTGTGTATGCTTTCATAATCTCTGTAGGTTCACGTATGCCTCAGTCCTGTTACATCTCTAAGATATTTTCCATAGCACACCCAATCTGCAATGGCTCCTACGATCTATTGAATTTTTAATTGTTTCCAGTCTAACTATTGAGTTATTGGGATCAACTAAGGACAATTTCAATACCTCATACTGATTTTATACCTGTCAGTCCTCTCTGACCATTAACTCATAGAGAGTTATTCTAATCTGGCATTGAGATGATAAATTAATAACTCATGTATTTGGAAAGGAGCACTGTTCACCCAGGCAGGTACCTTTGTTGAAAGATCAAAGGTTAAAATAAAATTCAAAGTTCATTCTTGTACTTTCTACTCAGGTTTCTGCAATAACCCACATAACCCTAGATCAAGATGAGAACAGACCACCATAATAGCACCAATAGCTAAAGTACAAGTCTTATCTAGATATAACAAGGTTTGCTTACAGTTTTCATTAATTCATTAGTTTCAATGTAAATGCTCTTTCATCATGTTATTATCTTAACACAAAAAATATTGTCAACCAAAGAAAATTGCAAATTTAGAATAAGGCAATTATTTACTGTTTATTATTTCACCATGTTCTGTTATTGAAACAACAAAGGTAATTTATGTTTCTCTTTATTCCATAGTACACTTAACTTTACTGAAAGCAATTTAACTTTATTTTGTCATGCAATATATACTCCATGTTGTCTACAACTTTATTTTTTACTTCTGTTGCAAGATCCTATATTTACAAATGCTTTCTTATCAACTCCAATTTTGGTTTGCCTTACACCAATTCCTGATTTCTCAATTCCCAAGTCACACTTCATGCTTGACACTTTCTTTCTCCAGGGTTCCCCTCTGGTTTCCTTTTGTCCCTGTTTTATTATACTTCTCTATTAATACCTCAGGCCCTAATGACACATATCTAGTCATTTTAATTTCTACAAATTAAACCCACAAAGCAAGTATTCAAATCGTGGAATCACATAGATGAGAGAACATGAAGCATTTGTCTTCATGGACCTGGGTGACCTCACTCAGCATATTTATCCCAGTTTCAACCATTTACTTATATAGTTCATGATTCTTGTTTTACTACTGAGTAATATCCCATTGTTTATGTGCCCCAGCTTTCATTATCTATTTGTCCTTTATTGGAAGTCTAGGTTGATTCCATTTCCCATCTGTTGTGGATAGGGCAGAAATAAATATTGATGTGCTAGTGTCTTTAAAGTAAGATGTAGAGTCTCTTGAGTATATACTTGGAGAGATAAAGCTAGAGCACAAAATAGTATCATTTAGTATTTTTGATGAAATTTCCAAAGTCAGGACACTAGTGTATACTGTCATCAACAGTGCATGAGGATCACCCTTTCTCCACAACCAAATTTGTTATCATTTATTTTCTTGTTCATAGTCATTCTAACTGAGGTAAAAATAGAACATACAAGTTGTTATGAACTGCATTTCACTGTGAGATAAGGACTGTGTCACTGTACGTCATAGAGAAACCAAGCAGAAATTGAATGGGAAATTCTCCCTTCACCATCCTTTCCTAATGTGGGAACGTGTTATTCAGTCTGAATTGGGAAAAAGGACATCAATGATCATATAAATTACCAGATCTTGTAGTCTTCAATAACAGCTTTCCAGTAAGCTATACCCACTAGTGCCTGATAGTTATGTGATGATCAACTTTAATCTAATCATATTTTTTGAGTAATGCATTGTAAATATTCATCCCAGGTAAACATGTTCAAAAGCCCATTGCTTGAAATGACATAGGCCCTAGTAAATCCTACCCAAGTTTCATTGCTAACAGTCATATTGTCAAATTGCAATATAAATATTTATTTTAACAAGAAATAGATTATTCCTGCTCTCAGCCATGATCACAAGAACTTCTGTATGCAGTGGGTAATAATTGGTAATAATTAATGTAAACATTCATACCTTGTCAAAGTGCTAAATATGGAAGACTGGGTAGTCATCTGTATCCACTTTGTACCCAAAATTCAGGGACCTTCACAAAAAGATGGGATCAAATTTAAGAACCAAAATATGGGGTGGGTAGCCATGAAATGCCATCTTCAGGACCTGACATAGCTAGTATACATATGAACTCTCAACATCCACAGTTACCAGCACAAGAATTCAACAAAGCAAGCAAGTCAACATTACAACATGAGGGTCTGTGAAGTAACTGAGTAAAGATGTCTACTTGCAAGCTTGCCAATACTGTTTGAATTGCTTTGTATACTTGGTAGAAATGAGAACTGAATTTCATAAGCTGTCTTCCAAGGTTATTATAGGTGTCTTGTTTATTTTTACTTGGCTTTAACCATTGAACACAATGTAACAATTTTTTTAAAAAAAATAATAAAAATGGCCAGTTCAGACTCTGTGTCTCCCATTACTAGAAATCTTTGGTAGGATTAGCTTCATAGATTGCATAGATTTTCCATTGTACCAGTTTTCCTGAATAGAATACCTTCTGTAACCATCTAAGGTCTAAGTGTATGTGTTATGACACCAAACCAGCCACAAAACCTATGGTTAGCTTGTCCTGCCAGGAGAGTGTTTTGGACTGGAACCTAGCAGAATCTTCATCATTGAAACCAAGGAGACTGCATCTAGCAACTGATGGGAGCAGATTCAGAGTCCTATTAGGTGGGATTCATGAAGTCCTACTAAGGATTGGGAGAAAGGATTGTAAAAACCAGAGGTCCACTTACACCATGAGATCACCGTCCACATAATCAACTAATGAGGACTCATGGGGATTCGTGGAAATCAGGGATCTGGTAGGGCTGCCTTGTGTCCTCAGCATAACTGTTATGGCTATAGCTTAGCATGCTTTGGCGATTACTAACACTGGAAACAGGATCTGTCTGATTCTTTGCCCTACTTAGTGGACACTTTCCTTTCTGCTGGGTTGATTTATCTAGGCTGATGCTATGGTACTTGCCTGGTCTTATTGTAGCTTCCTATGCCATATTTTATGGATGTTCCTGGAATGTCTGCAATTTTCTGGGTGGAGACAGAACAGGATGCATCTGTGGAAGACAGAAGTATAGGTGAGAGAGAAGAGTAAGAAGAAACTTTGATTGTAATGTATTTTATGAGAAAACAATTAAAAATTTGAAGAAATATTGTAACATGATAGGCAGGGATTCTTCACTGGCCATCTCCAAGCTTTGACTCTATTGGTATTGGATGAGTGATGAAAAAAGTATAATCACTTTTGAGAAAGTGTTTAGAGGCTCCTTCATACCTTCTTTGTTATGGAATGACAAACCTATGTGTATATAGATAGCACAGTTTGGACTTACTCTGCTATTATGAAACAAAACAGAGATATTTTGGAAGGTCCCAAAGAATTCAGAGGAACATAATTGGGGATAGATGTGATCACAATATAATTGATAAATAAAGGAAAATTTTATAGAATAAGCACAATTATTTGTAAAAATGAAAATAACAATTTTATATATGTTTAGAATTTTCAGAACTGTACATTTTACCACTGTGCCTACTTCCCCCATAATTCCTACACTTTATTTGCTAGATCTTCCTGTTTTTGCTATATTCTGCTAGACAGTTTCATTTTTAACTTGTTAGATATTTGCAAAAATAGTTCTGTGTACTTATTCAATATAGAAAAACTACTTAAGAGTTTCATATATTATCTGTTTTTCAGAGATAATTTTAATTAATACAGTTATCTCCTGTTACATTGATTTCCTAAAGGTGATATAAGTTCCTTATTCTTTCAGATGACCTATTCCTGTTGTGTCACACATATAGCAATGTCTTCTTGGTGCAATCATCTGACAGACATGAAGTTTATTTCCATAAGTTATGGTAAATAGTGCTGCATTAAACATCAATGTATAATTATTTCTGATTTTGGTTTCTTTAGGTCATTTCAGTGAGTTTTTCTATGAAACCTTCTATTATGGCAAATATTAATCAAGTGAAATGAGGCTGTAATTTCTCAAAATTTAGCAAGTTTTGAAGTTTCCACTCACCACCATTTTCATCACAACCTCCTTCTCTAAATCAAAATGACAAACTTGTCACAAAGTGGAGAAACTGCCTCAGGCCTGAAATCTATTGAGAGCTTAGGTCCTTATTGTTACATGCACAACATCTGCAGAGCTGGGGGAATGATATGAGATGCAATTCCTCTGACTGGATTAGGATTTGAATTTTACCATCCTCTCTCTTGACTCAAGTGTCCTCCCCCACCATCTCAAACTGAACTAGGTGCTTATTGAAGAAGTCCCCTGTTCTTAAATAGGCAAATTACCTGAGTCTATTATGGTAAATACAGAAATGTCCACACCCAACAACACATGCTCAGTTTCTTCTCCATAGTCACTAAGTACACAAGGCCCACACCATGGGATGGAATTGTATCATTCTTTTCCTTGTGTCAGTAACTACACGTAAGGGATTCCTAATTCCAAACCTGAGGAGAATACAGGGACTGAGGTGACAAGGTCTCTGACAGTCTACTATATTTCTTGACAGGCATCTATTCCCAGGTACAGCTTCATCAGTCAGGGCCTGAAATGGAGAAATCTGGGACCTCAGTGAAGTTGTCCTTAAAGATTTCAGGCTACACCTTCACTAGCTACTATATTAGCTGGGTGAAAAGGAGTCCTGGACAAGGCCTGCAGTGGATTGGAAGGATTTATCCTGGAAATGGTAATACTAAGTACAATCAGAAGTTTCAGGGCAAGGCCACAATGGCTGCAGACAAATATTCCAGCACAGCCTACATGGAACTCAGCAGCCTGACATCTGAAGACTCTGCAGTCTATTACTGTACAAGACACAGTGTTGCAACCACACCTTGAATGTGTCAGAAACCACGGAGGAACAGGAAGCTGCCCTAGGACCGATATGACAGAGAAGATAAGCCTTAAGACATTCACAGAAACAAACATTCTGAATGTTGCTTTGTTTCTCACTGTTTTTTTAACAACTTTTCAAAATTATTTCTGTGATTGAAAGGATGCTGATTTAGGGTGACTAATGTACACCATACCTTCACAATCTCTTCAGCAATGATCACATTCATTGAAATGTTTCTTCATTAATTAAGCAATAAAAAGTGAGAACTGTGATTATGATGTATGGTAAAAATATTCATCTATGAGTTCTAAGAGAATGGGACATTTTAACAAAGTCATTAATGAAATCAATGTATGTACATGTTAATTGAGATAGGTTCTGAGATCATACATTATTCCCTGGTCCCATTTTACTTCTTTCTCAGTCTCAGAACCGTGCCCAAGAGTCTCAAACCTTTATAGAACACAGAACTATACTGATAAGTCATTACATCTCACAGGCCATTGGATATCAACTGGTCATCACCTTTTTTCTACAATGTGTTTGGATTTTTGAATGATTGAGTACTTGTGAACATCATCAATCAATTGTGCTGTTTATCAACTCACTTCATCTTCAGCATTCACTGCTACAGCTATATCCAACAACATCAAAGAAAAGAATGGGTTTCATGGAGATCTGGAAATCATGTGTGGTGCAGCTCAATATTCATCCTTGAAACATCTACTCTATATCACCTTAGATAACAAAGGAAGAAGAGACAGCAATATTTTGTGCACAGAGTGAGCCTGTCAGAGATTTTCTGGTGAAGGGAGGAATCTATATCCATAGATAAAACGGAATTATTTCAACTACCCTATAAATGTGCATTAACTTGAAACCAATCGTATTCTGTGTCATTATATGGAAGAGTGGTCACTCAAATCTATTTAAAGGTAGAATGACACTGAACACTAAATCTAAGATTAATAGTGTGCAACTGATTTCCTGTAAAAGAACAGCTTCCTCCAAAGCATTGTTATGATCCTGAAGGCCCCTATCTTCTAGATTTACAGGAATTTTTGGATAACATATTTTGAGAGCCAATTAACATCCTCTGTAGTATGGACCTCTTATACTAAGGCAGTTTTACATACAACCGTTCTTGTAGTAGTAATGAGTATAGCAATGTCCAAATAAAGCAGCCTTAAGTCACTTAGTCCTACTAAGAACATTAGTAATTTCTTTTATAGAACATGCTAAATAGGATAATCCATATGTCCTAGGTTAAGAAATTGATTCTATAGACTTTTTGTTGATAATAAATGAATGCCAAAGTACAATTTATCATCTCCCTACTTCATGCTGAAATTAGGACATTGTAGTTGGGAACCCAAAAAGCTGCAATATTGGCCAAGTCCAGTAAGTGCAGGTTGTTTTTCTCATTGTTAATGCCCAGTAGGACCATCTGAGGCTAGGGATGTGTAGCCTGTGAAGCTGAGCCAGGATATAGCTTCTGAGGAAACAGCTAATGTTTATGTGGGATGTGCTGGTGGTGTCTGTGGTTTATTTGAAACCTGTTGGACAGATAGACTAGGGACAGAAGTACAGTTAAGTAGTTCAGTCTTGGTAGATGGGAAAACAGATTTTCAATATTGAGAGAGAGAGAGAGAGAGAGAGAGAGACCCATTAAGAAAATTGGTTGGTGGGAAACAAATCATAGCTTGGTTGTACTTTTCTTAAGTTTTTTTCGACCTATGGGTGTTGGTGAATTCACATTGACCTTTAGAAGCCTATAAGAACCTTCATAAAGAGATGAAAAATCCATAACATTTTTATTGTTTGTGGTTATTATAACAGTGGTGGTATTTTATCAGAACTAGAATAGTAGTTTATCAGATTTTATTAATTTCTGTCAACATTAAGAACCATTTGGAGTCCAAATGTAACAGCAGAATAGCAATAGAAAATAATCTGGAACATGTTTCTTGCTTACACACCTCAAATCACTTTTGTATCATTACTTAAACCTTCTTGTCCTCATACCTTCATAGTTGCTTTTATCTATCTCAATAGCTTGCATTTTACATGTCCTAAGTTATTTTCTTTCTTCCCAAAACATTTTTATCTAAGCCTTCATATATCCTCCTACCTTAAACCTATACATTTACTTCTCATAAAAACTTCACGCAAATTTAAACCTTCATGTCTTACTTATTCTTTCTTATTTTTGACCATATTATATGTTGTCATAACTTTAGACCAAAATTAGACCCATATACCTTTTATAATTTATTTTCCTTGGCCTAAATATCATAACTGAAGCTTTTATGTTCTCAGGCCTTATATAAAATTGTGCTCATATATCTTAAAATATCTTTTTATTTCTTATATTATTTTCATCCTTATAGCTTAAGTTTAAATTTTATACCTTTATTATCCAGCTATGTCTGGAGACACAGGTAGTTGGTTAATGAAGTACTCACTATAGGTTGATTTCCTTTAAACAAAGGAATAATAAAAAGTTATTTTGAACCTGTTTGGTGATTTTATTTATTTTTCTGGAATTTGGTAACATTGCAAATTGCTTTCAGTTATTACATTAGCAATAAAAAGTGAGGTCAGTGACTTTTCACTTAGAAAAACCCAGAGAAGGCAGCTGAAGTCCCTGGAAGTTGGTTTTTAAGTCACATTCATTCAACAAATTATATTTTGAAACATAAGCTTAATGGCCCATGTATCAATTAAAGTGATAGAGACCCAAAAGTGTACATAATTTGAAGAAAGGCTTGGCAACAAGCAAGAGGCATGGCACAGTTTTGTCTGTAGTGGGAAACTTAAACACTTAATGTATAGGGGCTAAGAAAGGAATTGTTTATATTACATAGCATACTCCTAATTATCTTCAATACCTCACAATCTAAGTAAATTTATTCTTAACAGTTTATAAGTTGTCTTTGTAAACTTACAACTTTATGTTTAATCCCTCTTAGATTTAGAGAGCTTTTAGGGAGGCAAGGAAGTTAAAGTAGGAAGCTGAATGGAATTATGAAGAAGCAGAGAAGGTAATTGTCTTGGTAACAAGAGTTTAAATCCAGTAGTCTCCAAGCAGATTGACAGACTTTTCAGATAGAAATATCCCAGTCTTCAAAGAAAAGACTTCCCCCTCCATATGATGGGGCTAAAGGAACCTTCCTGACATACTAGTGTGATTTTCCTAGTAGAAATAAACAAAAGAGGAAGCTCCATAAAAGTGAAATGAGTAAGTAGAATTATCCCAACTGTTGTGATTAAGATAAGGGTTTGAGAATCACATTTTAGAATTTAACAGGAAAGTATCTTAAAAGAGGGTCTCCAAATAGCTCCTCCATGGGCAGTGACAGACATGCCTCAGGGTCCTGAACTATAATGTTTAAGACTCCCCCTTATTTTATAAGAAGAGCAGATGATATAAAGTGTAGGCCAATCTTAATTACTATATTTTGCAGGCTTTTCTTCTGAATCAGAGGCATCGTGAGGATGTAAGAGCTCCTCAGAAATGTCATCAGATGTTTCCAAATCATTGTTTAACAGAACAATTAAATCTCCATGCTTTAGTAAAGGGGGTTCTTCAGTAACAGGAGTCTTAACACTTACATACCTCTTAAGAGAAGAAATTTCTTTAGAAACACTGTCAGGGAGATCTGTCTCTGCTTCTGTAGGCAAAATTTGCTTAATAAGTCCCCAAAAAGAAACCACTTGAATAAACATATTTTCAGGACCATGTTTAGTTTGGCAACAGCTTATATCTTTTTAACCTTCTTTTCTTCAACTTATAAGTCTTAATTTCCATGGTCTGAAATCCAAGGACTGGTCTTTTTATAAAAAAAAAATTGACAAAATTTATTCTCTAACATTAATACTATTTTTTTCTTTCATTCCTTTTTCCTTCCCTTCTCTTTCTTTTTCCCCTTCCTTCCTTCCTTCCTTCCCATTCTTCCTTCCTTCACTCTCTCTCTCTCTTCCTTTTTTATGGGGACACTTTTAAGAATATTTACATACATTTGTTTCTCATAGGAGTTAGTGACTTTCTACCTTGAAATCCTCAATGAGGGTATTAGAGCAGAACACTGGCCAGGATATCCAGACATTACAAAAGGCAATGGTAAACATATTTGAAAAGATTGAGGAAATGATCAAATTTGGTGAACAAGAACAAAATGTAAAAAAGGCAAAATTCAACATCATCCATATATAAAAATCTCCAGAATAGCTTCCCCAGAGTTCTGCCTGCTTTTCCAGCAATAACATCAGAAAAAGGATCTGGCTCCAAGTTCTCTAAAGTTGTCAAAGAATATACATGGGAGCCCATATGTATGGTTGGTCCAAAAGAAATTAAACAAACAGTTGTAGCTTATGGACTACATCTTTTGTTAGGGAAATGGCCAAAACTTGGGCTTTCATTAGCAAAGCCACACCTCAAGATTGGGCTCAGTTAATCCCAGCAGTCATAGAAAGTGGAACACAATTGATTTGGAGGTGCTGTTTAAAAGAGTAAGCAAAAATTTTAGAGCAACAAGAAAAAGCAAAAGAACTTGATATTTCCCTAGATCAAATTCTAGGTGAAGGACTTTACTCTGATCCTCAGGATCAATTTCTTTATGATGACCACACCTTGTCCCTATGTATCACAGCAGTTTCAAAGGCTTGGGACAGGATTCAGGACCCAAGAAAGAGAGTTGAATCTTATCTTAGGGTTGAACAGGGTCAGAGAGAAACTTTTAGTGACTTTTTGCAAATACTAACTAGGGCTGTACAAATAGGGGTAACTGACCCAGAAACAAGATGTATAATAATTAAATATTTGGCTTATGAGAATGCCAACATTGAGTGAAAACAGATCTTTGGGCCTTAAAAGATCATATCAGCACCCATGAATGAATTGGTCTTGCATAAATGAATGTGAGACACTTGAATATGGTAGTGAAGTGTAGGTAGGAAAAGCAATTTCCAATGGTAAGAGATGACATCAGAATACCAGATGTTTAATTGTGGTTGAATGGGACATCTGAAAAGGTATTGTAGACAATGGATTCCTAGGAATAATGCCTCCTCTGGGAATGGCAGAAATAGGAGGACTCACCCTCCAGGTATGTGTAAGAGGGTTGTCAAAGGTTGACAATGGACCAATGAATGTAGGTCAATGACAGATTTACAAGGCAACCCAATACCATTGGAAAATGCCATGGGGGGCCTCTTGCAGGTCCCCATGACATATGTGGTCCAGTCATTTCCAGTTACTGTGGAGAACATGTCTTGCCTGGAAAATTAAAAAAATCCAATGCCTGCTCTAAAAAGCAATACTGGTTGGAATGATGTGTTAAATGTGGAGGATGAGGAAAAAAAAACTCCGGTAGGACAGAGGAAATGTATATTTCGCCAGAATTCTTTAAATGAGCAAAGACCAAAGCTAAGAGTTTGTATAAAAGGCATTTTTCTTATAGGTTTATTAGACACAGGCATGGATGTAGTTATCATTACTCTAGAATCTTTGCATTCAAATTGGCCTCTTTAAGAGGTAGATGTTCAATTCCTGGGAATAGGAACCCTATCTCAGGTGAAACAAAGCACGAGATAGGTTGAATATATAGGGCCAGAAGGGCAAATAGGAATACTAAGGCCATATATAGCCAATATTGCAGCAAATTTGTGGGTTTGTGACCTATTGCAGCAATGGAATACCCAAATTAACATTCTTGCAGCCCCCAAACCTTATGTTTTTGCAGATAATATTAGAAGATATTACAGACGATGGACACCAGCCATTCAGGCTGTACTAGAATACAAAGCATTTGATAAACCTTCAGAGGTACCAACAGCCCTACATTTAAAATGGTTAACTGAGAAACCAAAGGTGAAGCAGTGGCAACTAGCTGAGGAAAAGTTGCAGGCTTAGAACAGCTGGTACAAAAGCAATTAGATGCTCGACATATAGAAGAATCTACCAGCCCTTGGAATTCTCCTG
>LOJH01060728.1:0-11088 GCA_001685095.1 Ellobius talpinus
CAATCCCAGAGAACCTAGACAACAATGAGGACTCTAAGAGAGACATACATTGATATAATTTACATGGGAAGTAGGAAAAGCAAGATGTCCTGAGTAAATTGGGAGCATGGGGACCATGAGAGAGGGTTGAATGGGAGGGGAGAGGAAGGGAGGGAAGCAGAGATAAATGTAGAGCTCAATAAAATAAAAAAAACAAAATCAATTTTATAGTATCCAAAAAAATCTTATTTTATTAGTCTCACTAAACAAAAGAAGGCAGCTCAAACTTCATTTGTTTTTATTATTGCTGAAAGTTGTGGTTCTATTAATTAGTTTTTTTACAGTAATTGATATGACACCCTTGAAAATAACACTCAAAACATTTGTTTCATCCTATTAGGTTTTAGTTCTTTTTTACAGTAAGATGAAGAAAATTGAAAGGCTTTATAATAGAAAACATACTTCTGAGATAGTGGACAGAATGAAATAGCTTATATTTGCTCATAAACATTTTCCAGAGAGGAAATACATTATTTCAACGGATGGAAAAGGGGTTTTGGAAAACGTTACACACATGCACACACACAAACATGCGTACACACACACAAGCTGTAGTTCTAAATGATGACAAAATTGAATAGTCTGCTATGAAGAGCATAAAAGTGAAACACCCAAGTTAATCTTAAGTCTCTCTGTGCTTCTACTTTCTACTGATACACCAAAGGCAAGAAAGAGTCCTTGAATTTTTCTGGAAGGAGAATAGCTGGATATTGCATAGTATATGTTGTAATTTACCCATACTCTGCATGGGTACATGCAGAGGCTTCAGACAGTTGGGTGCGGCCATGCTTTCAGCTTTGTGTTGTGCCCTAAATTTGTACAGCTCAAGTGAGTCCATGATCTTCTGATGCCTGATCAATTACCTCTGTGGCAAGAGAGAGAACATGGTAACCCATTTCCACCATGGTTCTATTACACTCAAGTTTTTTTTTCTTGTACATGGATGCAAACATACTTTTGTTTGAAAGTGTCATCTCCCTCGTGAATGGGGTATTACAGTTTGGAGATGGTGCCCAGTTATATCACTTTTTCCATATTTCAACAATATTGATAATGATAAATTTTGAATAATGTTGAAGGTTAAAATGCTTAATTATTTAGGAGAGATAAACTAGCATGCAAGAGTTTTCCAAAGGTCTGCACTTCCCAAGGCTTCATAATTTTTTTAGCTGAGTTCTTTGCATGAACATTCATTTCACATGAAAGCAAAAACTATTTGGTTCCTAATTAGACAATGGTATGCTGATATCCATTTTTGTTTTTGCTTTCTATCTATTAATCAAAGCACATGTCATGTTTTAAACAAATCATAAGCTAATAGGATAAAGGTGACAGTAATTTAGATATGTGAGTCATCTTTTTTCCCATTTGAAAAATTTCTGACATTTCCAGCTTCAGCATAAAGAGTAGATGTATGGGATACAACATTCAAACTTTGTAATGTTTCTTTAAGAGGCAACACAGGAGGAGTTGCCTTGGGAGCATTAAAATATGGGCAGAGCAAGTGTGGAAAATACTTATTTGGATGATAAATTCTTGTCAAGAATTTCCAATTTACTGTATGTCTGTGGGCTTATGATCCCCAGAATTAATCATGGTCTTCTTACAAGAGCCCATAATAACCTACACAGCACCACCAATATTACTGAAGCAAGGCACAAGGACGGGTTGCTAGGATGAAGGGTGCACATCCCAACGATGACTGACACATGTTGGGTAGGATAAATCTACAAATAGCCTAGAGCCAGACATCAGACATTATTTGAGGTGACAAACTTCACAATTACTAAGAGAGACAGAAAAAAAGATGTAGCTAAATAGTGTACGGCTGCATGATTCATTTCAGGATAAATCAATGTTGAGATGACATTTTTCCTTCTTCAGAACCAATAATGAGCTTCCTGTAATTAAGCAAACTTTTCTCTCCTATCAAAACAAACTGTTAAACCACAGTGAAGCCTCTGACACATCTACCCCTCAACCAAAGTTATAGTATTTTAATCTAACTACATTGCAAAGATGCGTGAGTCACTCTACTGTAAATTTCAGCAAATAGTATGTGTCATTGGAAATAACTTCAGCTTTCCCAAAGACCATAGATTTATTCTGTAGGAGTTTAGACACAAGCAACAATAATTTTAGCTAAAGCAATTCCCCTTGTTCACTAAACCATAACCATCTGAAACTGGTTATTTCTAGAATTACACAGAATTAAAATAGCAAACATGTAAACAGAGCTATGGGTTAGAATTCATCAAATGAGAGGAAAAAATGTTTAGAATTTTAAGGTATAAAATATCACATCTGTTAAGTATTTATAGATGTCCAATTTAAGTGCAAACTTCAAAAGCTAATTAAAAACATTCTCTATAAATAGAAATCCAATTTGCTGTGTGTGCAGATTGAGTAATACAAGCAAGTTCTCCTAGATATCAGTTTTCTCTCCCTGTAAGCAGTCAAGACATAATTGACAATCGGGCTCCCATTAAAACTCAGCAATGGAAGCTAGAGAAGTAACTGGGTCTATTCATGCCATCAAGCAAGGACATAGCCAATGTAATCCCATTGTTTCCATGTTCACGGGTATCAACATGACTCAATGGGCCTTTTGTTTCAAGTAATTGTACATAAATCAGTGCCCATGGCATGCTTTATATATTGTCGATGTATATAGGTAGACTCTTTGTTTACATTTAGCTGATAAAATAGAACATAGGTGACATTGGCTTCTGCTGAATGTTGAAATGGTGAAATGATCCTGTTTGGTCTAGTTTATGTCAGGGTATTATACTAATACCAGAAGCAAGTTTCAGGAGGTGACATTCTCTGTGTTGATTATCTCCCTTGTCCTGTGAAAATTTCTTTGAAAATACTTGTGCTAACAAGATGTCGGGGTTAATTTGTGGATGATATGCAACATTTTCTTAGGAATACAAACAATCGTGAAGATCCCTTAAGAATTCTGTTACTATCGAATGGATTTGAAACATGTAAACTAATTAAGACCCCTTATTTTACAGATAATAGGAGACACAAGGGGCTGGGACTGGTGAGATGGCTCAGCAGGTAACAGCCTTTGCTGCAAAGGACCCGAGTTCAAAGCCCCAGCATTGTGCAAAAAGCAAGGCTTGCTTGCACTCACCTGGAAGCTCAGCACTGTAAAGGTAGAGGCAAAAGGATTGCTGGAACCTGTTGGACACCAGCCTCACTTCGGGTTCAGTGACAGATCCTGTCTCAAAGGAATAAGGTAGAGAGTGATAGATCAGGACACTTGATAACCTTTTCTGTTTTCCATTTGCACACACAGCTGTACACATTTGCTCACATCCATGCATACACCTGACACCCAAACACACAAATAATAAATTTTAAAACTAGAATAAAGATAAAGACCAACAACATAAAACAACTGGCTTCAAGGCATGGCTAGGACTGAGTTCAGGCCTCTGAACACCTCAGGAGTGCTTTCTTAGTTACAAGACAGTTTTATTATTCTCTCCAGTAATCCACACAGTTTATTAAAAAGCAGACGAAACATAGATCTGCAGTTCTCACTGGATTTATAGCAAAGCACCAGACACATGCTGATGTCTTTCTGACAAGGAAGGGGTCTCCTAATATCCATATAAGCTTGCTCACTTTCACACAGAATACCATCCTCCCATTTAAATGCAAAAATTTTATAACCTTCTGTGTGCATATTCTTAGGAGAACCCAAGTTCCATATATTATTTATTTTATCTGCAAGTAAAATAAATATCTCGACCTTCAACATAAAATGAAGGCTAGAATTAGTATGAAAATATGAACATAATTTCTTCTAAGGCAGAACATTTTTTATGGAGATAATAAGGGTGGTACCATTGGTTATTACAGTGGGACAGCAGAACACTTGGATTACTATTGTTTAAAAAGTACATTTTTTAAAAAAAAACATAATTCTTTATTGATTCTTTGTGAATTTCACAGCATGCACCCCAATTCCACTCATCTCCCAGTCCCTCCATAGCACTCCTCTGGCATGCCATTCCCCAAATTAATTCAAAGCGAAGGAAAACAAAGCAAAAACAAAACCAAAAACCTTTCACCTTGTTCCTCTATCTTTCCAACACCACTTCATTCATCCTTGTGGCATCAGGGGCTGCCATGTGTCACAACCTATACCCTTTTGCCCAATCAGTCCTACCTACAAAATATTCCTTGCAATGGTTCAAGGCCTCTGACACGCTATCATCATCACTAGACCCTCACCCAAAGCCCCTCTCAGCTATCCTGCTGTTGCCCTGAGTCAGGGAGATCCTGCAGTTATTGTTCCACAGGACCAGTCCCTTCATGTACTCCAGCAGGTCATAGATGCGGGTAGATGGTAGGGTGGGCCAAACCAAAGCCATGGATGTGGGTCTGGGTGGTAGCTGAGTTGGTTGGTCTGGGCCACTGGAACTACCCCCTGTGGGCAAGGGACAAAGCCAGCTCTCTCAGATTCATGCTTCAGGGCCATCTCTCCCACACCTGTGGTGAGGGGTAGGGCCATATCTCTCACACTCAGTCAAGTATCTCCATACCTTCAGAATTTCTAGGTTCTAAAATAGAAAAATTAATTTTCTATTAACTTATGTATTCACTTTTATTTGTTTTGTGAGATTCTTAATACATACTTTTGTTAGTTATTTTTAGAGATAAGAGATACCATTATATATATATATATGCAAAAAGAAATGGGAAGAGAAGGATCAAATGTGGCTTTTAACTGTGAAGTTTTTAACATTATTTTTCTCTGCTGTTTTCAGTGTTTGAATCCATTATTGAGAATAGGTACAATAACCAAACTTTGTCTAACTGTTAATGTTTAGAATTTCTATGCTCTATAAATATCCAATATCCAAATATTTGTGTATGCCTATATACAGCTATAAATACATATCCACATGTGCATATTACATCTACAGGGCAATTATGGAAATACTAATATTATATAAATATCAAATATGAAAGCCGTAAGATATTGAGGCTGGACGTACTGTTGGCAATATTGCCATAGGAAAGAAATCAAAATGGCTTAGCTATATTAAAAGGCACACCTAGGGACATAATGTCATAGAAACTTGGCAGTTAGTGACAAGACAAGAAAAGCTTTTCTTTTAATTTGTCTTTGGAGAAATGCTTTCATTGTGGATACTGATGATATAACAGCATCTCTGATATGGAAATTTATGTTAGATACTGTGATTGGTTGAATGCTGATGGCTATTCTAAGTTCATAGGGAATAGCACTGTTGAAAGGGGTGGCCTTAATAGAGGAAGTGTGCCACTGGGAACAGGCTTTGAGGTTTCAGAAGCTCAAGCCAGGCCCAGTGGTTTACCATCTCTTCCTGCTGCCTGCTGATCTGGATGTAGAACTCTCAGCAACCTCATAAGCATCATTTCTGCCTGTGTACCTCCATGCTCCCGGCATGATGATAATAGACTAAATCTCTGAACACGTAAGTAAGCCAGCTCCAGTCAAATGGTTTTCATTATTAACAGTTGTATGGTCGTGGTATTTCTTCTCAACAATAGAAACCCTAAGAGAGAGGTTGTCTAGATGCTCTTAGTCATTTCATGTTTGACTCACCTGCAGTTTCTAGGCACATTCTCTAGCTTCTTGCTTTTGTTTCTGACTTTTGGAAGTTCTTTCAATTTTTCTGTGTCATCTGAAAACAATGACTGAAAGACAAAAGGAAATTACAAAACCCATGTAACTTCAGAGGTGTGAAATATTAAAATATAACAGTGGTTGGCTAAGGATCAGGAACGAAATTCATCATACATTCCAGATTCATATCTGCTTTAATAAACCCTTTCTTTTGAAATGAAAGTGATAAGCTTATCTGCTTTCCGCATACATCTCAGGCACAATGGGGGGGTCTTTTATATTTTTACATTGACCGTCTGAACTTTAACATTTGAAACTTCTTCAAGTCATCATGGGGAGCATAATCAAAACTTATAATAATAATCATCCCTAAACAAAGCATGATGACTGGATTAATCACAAATGCTGCAGACATCATTCATCTAGTGCCTTTGCTCCCCAATTCCTGCCACATAACCCATCCACTGCTGCCTAACCTCAGCATTTGACAACACTCCCAAGTTAGAATAGGTATGGCAACCTAAAACTAGAGATCCTTTCTGTCTTCCTACTAAGTGATGGTATTTCTCAGGCACAGGAGCTACTGTGTCTAATTATTTTCCATGTGGTAAGTGCTCTGTACAGAGCTGCTGGATAAAAGCAAAATGTATTTATGCTGAGACATCTCATCACATTTATTGATACATAATATTTAATACACAATAGGCATCTTTAACTATTTGACATATATGTGGTGACTTCTTCCCAGCAACCATCTTTTGGGGTAAGCATTGTGTCCAGTATTCACAAGTAAAAAAAAAAAAAACAAGGTGCAAAAAACAGTGGTTTTCCAGTGTCACACTGCAGCATGGAACAAGATGGATTTAGAAAACTAAGACGTCTAATTCTTCAGCACTCGGCACTTCTGGAAGACGGTATTCTTTGCCTCTGATCCATTGGATATTCTGATGGCTTTGGACTAGGTTCCTGGATCAAATATTATGTGTAATAAAGGAAAACTTGAGGTATAGTTTTGCTTTTCAATCCCAAAAGGCAATCAATAGTTCAAGGATCATTCTAGAAAAAAAGCAAAATACTATTTTGAGTTGTTTCTCCCTCAAAGCTAAGGGTTCAACATTAGGCAGTAAATACAGCTCTGGATTTGGAGCAAAAAGAATGTGAGGGAGTGCTAGGTTTGAGAACCACATCCATTCCTGTTTCTCACAAGGACCTCTAGAAGAAGATAGGGTCTTGTATAAGGTTCTACGTGATCCTTCAGTATGGCATCAAGCAGACGTGACATTTCACCAGGTCCTGGGGGAACTGTATGCCCTACATAAAATTAAGCCCTCTTCCTTTGGGTCTTACTCTGTGACTTAGTCAGATTTCTGTTGTCACAACAAAGCATAACTAAGGCAACTTGTGCAAGAATGCATTTAATTTGGAGTTCATGGTTCCAGATGATAGTAAAGTCCATGATCATTGTGTCAGAGAACATGGCATCAGACAGCCATGAGGGAGAGAGAGAGAGAGTCAGAAAGAGGGACAGAAAGGGGGCATAACTGAATATTAACTGAGAATGGTGTAGAACAGCAGTGAATTCTCATCATGTGGGTCACAACCCTTTCATAGGGGCCACCTAAGGCCATCATAAAACACAGATATCTGCATTATGACCCACAACAGTAACAAAATTACAGTTATTAAGTAGCAATGAAAATAATTGCATGGTTAGGGTCACTATAACATGAGGAACTGCGTTAAGGGTCATAGCATTAGGAAGGTTGAAAAACACTCCTGTAGATTTTTAAAACCTCAGAATCCACCCCCAGTGACACATTTCCTCCAACAAGGCCACATCTCCCAATTTTTCCCAAACAGTTCCACCAACTAAGGACCAAGCATTCAAACACATGGTCTTTTGGGGGACAGTCTCATTCAAATCGCCACAGTTTGCAATGGTTATTCTCCTTCTGTGCTGTTCTCCTTAGATCTCATCACGATCTTACACTGTGGTTTAACACAAAAGGCAATTATCAATACATGTGATTGGAGATATGTATCACATTTGGACAATAACTTTGACATCAGTGGACACAGTTTCTGGTCCCTCATTCAATTTGATATTTGTTAATGTTTTGTTATCTCTAGATGGTTCTTTTTAACCCTGCCCATTCATCTCTGTAAATCGTCTTTCATTAAATTTCCTTAATTCAAAGCCCTAAACACATAGTTTTTCTTCTAAAGTTCTGACTGATATAGTTGAATGGTTACTTTATTATGTATTGCAACAGACAAGAAAGTCTAGAATACACATTATTTCCTTCCTCCTCCCCCTTCCTCCTCTCTATATGCCACTGAACCAAAATTAATGGGGCTCTCCCTTTTCATTAGGTTGGTTATATTCTTCATATCATATGCTGAATTTCACTCTATATAGTTTAAAATAAAACTTGGTTCTCAGTATTTCATCTTGATATGCAAATAAGTTACTAAGGAATTGAGAATGTTCTTTTTTCTTTGAAGAATGTCTGCCCTTAAGATCATACTCACAGTAGGGCATCGAAAGCAAACACAAAATAGCAGCTAACATAAGAACCATACGTAAGAAATCATGTCACTGTGCTTAAAAACTGCCTTCCATTCCCCTGTGTGTGCTGCCTCATAATTTCTTGTCATGGACATATATGATTTACTTGAGATGAAGGAGCAGAATATATGTGTGCTACCATTTAATATTATTTGGGCTACATATAGAAAACACCAACGATGCCATTACCCTAATTTCTCACTTTACAGGTGCAGAGGTGAGTGGAGTAGCATGTTTATATTAAACAGAGTGATAGGTTCAGGAGATATCATGTCCTAATCTGAAGAAGCTTATATTATGTCGTGATACACAGCAAAGAGGCATTAGGAGTGTACATGAATAAAAGTTGCATGTTTTTTCAGACAGTTTCTCTGGCTATCCTGAAACCAGCTTTGTAGACCACATTGGCTTTGAACTCAGAGATCCAGCTACCTCTGTCTCCCAAGTGCTAGGATTAAAGTCATGTACCACCATGCCTGATTGAAAGTAGCAATTTAAGCCAGGTTATCCTAAAAGGGGAGATTTCCTGAATGGACCCACAGTCGTCACTGAGTCTTTAAAGGAGAAAGAGAGAATCTTAGAAGAGAGTCAGGAAATGGCATGTAAGAAGGCATCTGAATGATTGCTGGCACTAAAGAAATGGAGAAAGGGAATATCTACTAAGGGTTATAGAAGCTGGAGCCCCTCCAGAGCTTCCAGAGTGAACATAAAATAACATCAGCTCTTTGGTCATTTGGGCTTTCTAAGTTCCTAAACTATGAGATAATATTTTTGAAGCATTAAGTTATTTTATAAGCAAAAAGAAACTAATAGCATTCCATATCAAACACAGTAAGGTCTTTAGTTCAAAATTTTAATCTATATTTATTTGTTGAACAATTTATTTGGGATGTTAACTGTACCAAATTAAAAAAAAGTAAGCAAAAAAGACATACTTTCTCCCTCTTTTGGTTCATATAGGGTTGTGGAAAAAGTCAGAAAGTTTTTATACCTTTTTTTTGAGACAGTGTTTCTCTGTAGCTTTGGGAAACTGTCCTGGAGCTAGCTCTTGTAGACCAGGCTGGCCTCAAACTCACAGAGATCCACCTGCCTCTGCCTCCCGAGTGCTGGGATTAAAGGCATGTACCACCACTGCTTGGCATACCCTCATATCCCGGCAAAAGTCAGAAAGTTATAGACATATTAATGTGAAATTATGAGAAGCATTATGCACAGGAAGTGTGTTGTCCCACAGTGACCTGGCACACTGAGCAAACAAAATAAGGCTTTTCTGAACATGATAGTTTATAGCTGATTATTTCAGGATAGGCAAAAAATTAACCAACTCTGGAAAAATGGATGGGAATGGGATTCAGCACAGGCAACATAGCAGGAAGAATAAACCTCAATGCATCTAGGAAGGTTTGCTTAGTTGGAGTGATGGTTCAAGAGAAACCAAGGGAAGTAATAAAGGCTGTTGAGTGTGAACAGAGAAGGAGATGCTATGTATTGTGGGCTCTGGTCCTACGGAAGCAAACTTTGATGGTGTATTCATAAGACTTCAATGATTCTGTAATCATTTATATTGTGCCACGCTGAACATGTCCTCTTTTTCAGCAGCATAAAGGGCTAGGTAATCATGCAAAGTGGCAGAGAACTCAAAGAAGTCAAGTGAGAGGGTGATGTGTGGGCACTAGAGGCTCAGTGAGATTGTACGAGACTCGATAAAGTTAGGCTACTGGCTGCACAATGCATAAATAAGATGTTCCTTAAATGCTGTAGGCAGGCTAGCTCAATGAGCAAAATGTTCTAATTCCAGTAGGCAGATATCACCAGTGAACAAGAGTGGGAGATTCTCAGGTGCTATGCTTCCATTTAACACCAACACTGGTGGATCAGATATATTCCTAAAAGAAGCTCAAATACTTTTATAGAAAAAAAAACAGGAGATGGGTATGTGTAGTTTCATTTTAGTTCATTGAATTGGGTTTTCATTTTATTTGAGAGAAATATCACATATTAGTAAGATTAATATTCTCTATCTTGTGGGTGAGAAGGATTAAAAACAATAGTGGCTCCCTTAATAGCATTCTGCTTTTGTAAAATTAAAACAAGTGTCTTAAATTTCCATTCATTCAAATGTATGGATTCATTCTTTTTTAATGTGAGCATACTCTCTGATAATCCTTCAAGGGAAGGTACTAGGGGAGGGGAAATTTACACTATATCAAGCATCAGTGAATTTACAGGGTATGTAAACTTATTACATGTGCTTCCAAGCTGCAGAGAAGTTGAGTATTGCTTCAGGTCATCAATTGCAAAGCTGAGATTTGAACTCATTTCAGGTTATTTTGCTTTAAAAAAAACAAAAACCACATTCTAGGCTTCCATTACCTTAGCGTGCTGGTTTTCACACTCTATGACCAGTGTTGCAAAAGGAAGGGAATCCACTTTCTTACTGCAACTCAAAATCTACGGAAATCTATGGCACAGCCTCGGACAAAGAAGAACAATGTTGACGACCAGGGAAACTCCGAATTCACTGGCTGACACCTGTATTGCATGTTCGACTACACTTGTGAACATCATCATGGAAAAAGCAGGAAGTTGGTGAGATGCATTATGGTCCATCTAAACAATGGTACAAAAGTGTAAGAAAACTGTAGGAGCTATATGTGTAATAATATTATAGTTTCCAAGATATGATGTACATGAAAAAGCAAAGAAACTATCATGTGCCATGAACCTGTTTTTATAAAACAAAAATTCTTGTGAATATGAATGAATCTATTTATAAAATTTATACTTTGTTTTGCAGAAGCTTCTCAGTTTCAGGAGGTCCCATTTATTCAATGTTGCCCTTATTGTC
>LOJH01060731.1:0-11088 GCA_001685095.1 Ellobius talpinus
TTGGGAGCTCAATCCAGTGCCCCCATGTGGGTCTCTGTCTCTATCTCCATCTGTCACAGGACAAAGGTTCTATGGTGATATTTAAGATAGTCATCAGTCTGACTACAGGGCAAGGCCAGTTTAGGCACCCTCTCCTCCACTGCCCAGGGACCTAGCTGGGGAAATCCCCGTGGACTCCTGGGAACACTTCTAGAGCCAAGCCTCTTGCCAACCCCAAAATGGCTCCCTTAATTATGATACCTCCTTTCCTGTTCCCATATCCGTCCTTCCTCCATCTCAACCCTCCCACTCCCCCAAGCTCTCCCCAACCCTCCCCTTTTCCCTTCTCTCTCACTCTCCCCTTCCCCCATACCACACTGACTCCCATGCTCCCAAATTTGCCTGGTCGTCTTGCCTGATTCCATTTTCTTTCTATTTTACTGATTTCAGCTCTGAGTTTATTTCTTGCTATTTGCTTCTCTAGCTTCTAGCATGTGATTACTTCTTTTTGTTCTAGAGCTTTCAGGTGTGCTCTTAAGGTGCTAGTAGTAAATCTCTCCAGCTTTTTTTTTTGAATGTAGGTACTCAGTGCTGTGAACTTGCCTCTTGGAACTACTTTCATTGTGTCCCATAGGTTTGGGTATATTGTGGATTCATTTTCATTAAATTCTAGAAAGTCTTTGATTTCTTTCATTATTTGTCTTGACCCAATTTTTATACTGTAGAAAGTTGTTCAGAATCGAGGAGTTTGTAGGGAGTTTGTAAGGTTTTTTTTTTTTTGCTTTTGTTGTTATTGATATCCAGCTTAAGTACATGGTGGTCTGATAGAATTCAGGGAGTTATTTCAATGCTATTGTATCTGTTGAGATTTACTTTGTTTTTGAGTATATGGTCATTTTTGAAAAAAAGTTCCATGAGGTGCTGAGAAAAAGGTATATTCTTATTTGTTTGAGTGAAATTTTCTGTATATATCTGTTTGGTGCATTTTATAATATCTGTTAGTTCTAACATTACTGTTTAGTTTTTTTTCTAGATGACCTGTCCATTGGTGAGAGTGAGGTGTTGAACTGTGCTGTTATAGTGTTTCATTAATAAAAGTGTTTGGGTCATAGATGTTAAGAATTAAAATGGTCATTGTGGTGTATTTTTCTGTTGGTGAGTATGTAGTGTCCCTTCCTACCTCTTGATTAGTTTTGGTTTGAATTCTATTTTGTTAGATATTAAGATGGCTATAGCAGCTTGCTTCTTAGGTCTGTTTGCTTGGGATATATTTTTTCCAAGCTCTTGTCTTCAAGTAATGCCCATCCTGATGTTGAGGCGTGTTTCTTGGATGCAGCAGAAGGATAGATCCTGTTTTCATATTCATTCTCTTTGTGTCTTTTTTTTTAATTGGGAAATTGAAACCCTTGAAATTGAGAGATATCAATGGCCGATGCTTATTGATTCATGTTATTTTGTTGTTGTTGTTGTTTGTGTCATTGTTGTTGTCATTGATGGTGTTGATGGTTGTGGTGGTGGTGGTGGTAGTGGTGGCATGTGTGAGTGTGTGTGTGCTTCTTTTCATTTGATATTGCTATGTATTTCCTGTATTTTCATGGGTACAGTTAACCTCCTTAAGTTGGAATTGTCGTAGCACCTTCTGTAGCAATGTATTTGTAAATAGATATTGTTTAAATTTGTCTTTATCATAGAATACATTATTTTCTTCATTTATAGTGATTGAAAGTTTTTTGGGGGTATAGTAGTCTGGGATGACATCTGTGGTTTCAATGTCTGCAGCATACCTCCCCAGAGCCATCTGGCTTTTAGAATCCAGAAGTTAGGTGTCATTCTAGTAGAGCTGCCTTTATATGATATTATATTACTTGATCATCTCTCCTCTCAGCTTTTGTTTTCTTATTTGTTTGTTTTTGGGGGGTATTTTGTTTGTTTGTCTGTTTTGTTTTGTGTTTTTGTGATAGGGTTTCTCTATGTAGCCCTGACTGTTCTAGAACTCACTTTGTCAGCCAGGATGGTTTTGAACTCTGACAACAGACTGCTTCTGCCTCTTAATTGCTGGGATTAAAAGCATGTGCCACCACCTTTCAAAGCTTCCCTTGCATCTTTTAATATTCATTCTTTGTTCTGTAATGTCTAGAGTTTTCATTATTATGAGGTGAGAGCACTTTCTGTTCTGCTTGTATCTATCCGGTATTCTCTATACTTCTTGCTCCTTTTAGGCATCTACTTCTTTAGTTTGGGGAAATTTTCTTCTTTGATTTTGTTGAAAACATTTTCTGAACCTTTGAATTGGGTTTCTTCTCCTTTCTTTATTTCTATTTCTTCCTCTCCTTTCTCTATTTCTACCTTATATTTATATTGTCTCACATTTTCTAGATATTTAATGTAAGGACATTTTTTAGATTTGACATTTTCTTTGACTGTTGTCTCCATTTCTTCTTCAATTTGAAAGTTTTTAATTTACAGAATTTTCTCAATTTTTCTGTTTTCTTTATTGATTCTATTTCCAATATCCACAGTTTTAAAATATTCTTCATTTCGTTATACTGTGTTTTCCTGGATTTCATTAAGGGATTATTTGTTTCCTGTTAAAGAGCTTCTATCGTATTCATAAAGGTGGTTTTAAGGTCTTTTCCCTGTGCTTCAACTGTTGAAATATTCAGGTCTGCCATTAGGATTAGATGAGCTCTAGTCAAAACACATTGCCCTGACAGTTATTGATTGTACTTTTATACTGGCAACATGGCATCTGTATTGGGATGGTTATTGGTATAGGTGCATATTTCTGATGTTTTCTGTTGGGTGGGGGTTTTGTTGCTTTGTTTCTGTGTCATCTCAGGATTTTTTTCAGAAAGTGTACTACTGGGTGTTGCCCATTTCCCTGGTCTGTTCAGCTGGTGTGTTCAAGAGAATGTCTGCTGGTGTTGGAGGTTGGGTAATTGATGTAAGTTGAAGGGAGGAAGGTAAGAAGAGAAAGTGTCTGTGGGAATGAGAAAGCAAAGGGAAACAACAGGTTTCCTGCTACAGAGCTGCAGATGAGACTGGTGTTGTTGGATTTCAGGGGGAGTAGGAGAGGTGTGGATCTGCCTTCAGCCTGTGTGTTGCCTGGGGAGGAATGATCCTTTTGTTAGTAGGGAGTGCCTTCTAGAGTTGGAGTCTCGGATAAAGCAACAGTGGGTCAAGAGAAGTCAGGAGGAGAAGATCTGTGGGTTCCACCTGAGATGTGAACAGAGGTGATGGAAGACTGCAGCTGGGATTCTGTTGAAGTGCTAGGAGTGCAACTGGGGGATTGAGTCTGGGGTAAGAGAGAGATGAGAAGGTCTGTGGGCAGCATACCTTGCTTTGTGGCAGGCAAGGCTATGGTTTGGCAGGGTGTGTCTGTAGGAGTTGGAGGCTGGGATACAGCAATGAATGAGAAGAGGGAACTGAGGAGGGGATGGCCTGTGGGATCCACAGGAGATGTGGACAGGTGCTGTTTTAAACAAGTATTCTGTAGAGGTGACTTTGGAAAGATGATAAAATGATGACAGTAAAGGCATGCAGGTGAGCATATTATATAATTATAGAAGAGCTCTAATACAATGGCTTCTCTAGCACTTTCTCTTGCCATTTATTTGTCAATTTTTAATTATAAAAGGAATATTTTATGAGAAATGTTTCTACCAGTTTCCCCCAGTTTTAAAAAGGTGTCTTTAAAATTCTGTCTCAGAGGACAATTAGGAATACATATACACATTAAAAATATTTTAAGATCTAGTGTGTTTTTTCCATCCTGTGTTTGACCAAAATTATTACTAGTAAGCCAGGTATACAGGTGTTTGCCTTTAGTTGTAGCCTTCAGAAGGCAGATGCAGAAGGATCTCTGTGAGTTCAAGGTTAGCTTGGTTGACATTGTGAGTTCAGTAGAGCCAGGTCTATATAGAGAGAGACCCTGTCTCAAAAACCACACTAAAAATAGTTATAAGTAATGGTCTATTTATAAGTTTTGCTGGTGGTATGTTAATGGATTACATTTCAATTCAATTATTTCTCAGCTAACAGTGAAAACATGTTTGATCACTTGCAATATGTTTTCCTGCTGAACACATCGGTGTAATGATATCTGTGAAATAAACATTGTGTAAAACATTAGAGTAGATCTTTAAAGAAGATCGACACAATGACAGTGCAGTTACTCATAGTTCAGACCTCTACAATACATAATGCAATGAGCCAAACTACTGTTATTTTTCATTTTAGAATTTTAATGGTTTCTTTGTATGGTTCTTAAAATATCATGCATAAAATATTTTGCTAAAACAATAGTGAGTTATATATCCACAATGTCATTAGGAGTCAATACTTTAATAACTATAGGCAACAATGGAAATATTTTTCTCATACTCTTTTGGAAACTGGTAACAGAATAAAATGTAGCATGAAGAATTTCTATAAATGAGACTGCAGTGACTAAGGTGTTTAATGCCATCACATCATCAATGATACTGTGATTCTGTTTTACTCATCCTCCCTATCATCCAAGAAGAAAGAATAATGCATTAATCTGATAGTGAATTAACTCCTAACTAAATGTGAAGTAAGGCAAGAGAGAAGGAAGAATAATGGTTATGTAAAATCTGGTGTGGAACTAACCATCATATCAGAGACTTGGAGCCTGACTGTCTTATATATTGGACTTTTCCCCAGTGTAGTATGATAGGATTTTTTTTAATTTACAGTTAATAATATAGAGATAAATCTTCTTTCCAATACAGTTCAAAGTGTAAGAATTGAATGAGAAAGATACCACAATGCATACTGAATAGTGTGTGTGTATCCCTTGATAAAGACTAAATTTATCTCTTGAAATGAATGACAACTGAATGAAAATCTGTCATATCAAGTAATACCATTCACTATTACTACAATTCAGAAAAATTCTGTTGGAATACTTAGCATGGTTATTTTGTTAGGAAAATAACATTAGTTTCACTAGGGAATTCATCTGAAATATCTAAATGAAAATAACATGATACTACAAAAAATTGGCAGAAAGAACAGTTCTACATATAGAATAGTCTCCTGCAATCAACTACAGAATTAAGAAAAATTCTTTTTATGGTCAGAACACAAAACACTTTTCTGTTCTTTTTTTTAGTAAGGGAAAAGGGCAGAAGTATGTACATTTCACACAACTAATACCTTCTTGCACACAGAAAGTGCTTCTCAAAAACTGCCTTGTTGACCCATCTCAAGCCTTAGAAATTTGATAGCTTCGGGACTGGATTACGTGTTTTCAAAATTTAGAGATATAATTTTATTAATGCCAGAGGAAAAAAACTAGCTTATAGAAACTAAAGGAAAGTTAATATTTGTAATGCCATCTAACTACATGCTTTGTTGTAAATGCAAAACTCTAAATGTATCATGATTGGAGAAATCTAGAGTAAACTAATGTTCAGCAAAGTACACTTATTGTTACCAAACAGTTTCCTAAATGCATTTCTCAAACCACTTGTTAATTCATGTGATCCTTTTAAAGGAGCATTTAATAAATGTTTATATCTGAAGAATAGAATAAAGATATTATTCATTTTGAAACTGAGTATGTGTGGTTTTGTATGTGAGTTCAGGCACGCAAGTGTGGAAGTCTGAAGAAAACCTTATGTGTTATTCCCAATTATCTACCCTGTTTAAGACAGGGTCACCTTTTCAGGTTCTCCTACACCAGAAAAGCTTCAAGGAATTCTCTAGTCTCTGCCTCCTAAATTTCCCTAAAAGAGCCGGAATTACAGGTGTGCTACTACATTCAGCCTTGTCTGGGTTCTCAGAAACCAAACTGAGATCTGTCTGCCTCCATGTCAAGTGTTTCACTTACTGCATCATCTTCCCAGCTTGAATAATTTTCTTTTGACAGATGACAGACGCACACTCTTAGCTGAAAAATAAATTTGTACTTAAGTCAAGATTAATGTGTAATTTATGATTGATTTAAAATATAAACATTAAGCTTCTTCTCATCCTCAAACAGAATGAAAAGATTTTGGAGGATTTTCTATTAATCAAATAAGGTAGAAGCCTTGGTTTTCCAGGAAAGAAAATATTTAGAGAAATTCACCCACACTTTCACTAAAATATAATTAAACTGTCAATAACAAATAAAAGTGTGCCACTTCTGAAACAGTAAGGATTTTCCTTCCATAATCGTCAAGAAATTAGTTTTTAGATAGCATCTGTTTTACATGGGGAGACACAAAAAACTATTACATTTCATGTAAATTCTTAAGGAATTCAAACTATAGGACTGAAGAAGTATAAGCAAGTGTATAATTGTAATTGACATTTTATTTGTCTAATAACAAATTTGATTGTCCTAATGACAAATATTTACGGATTATCTTTCTAAAATATGAGCTATAATTCTTTAAAATTATTTGGAGAAACAAGAATTCTCTTAGTTTTTAAGCAATATATGAATATATTTATTTTACTGAAGTGACATTCTGATCTGTATTTATCCGATTTGGTAGAACATTGATATTTATTGAGATTTTCACCAGACATTGGAATAAATGTAAATCCATTTATTAAATATGATGTGATTTAAATGAGTATAGTGCCCATTTCTATTTTTTAAACTTAATAAATGCCTCCCAATGATGCAGAGTGTTGCATAAAGAAATTACTTTGAAGCATCAAATACACATTAACTCTTCTTGGCTTTTAGGAATATAAAACACACATTCTACATAGTGATTCTCAACTCTCCTAATGGTTCAAAACTTTACTACAGTTCCTCATGCTTTTGTAACCCCTAACCATAAAATTATTTTCACTGCTATGTCGTAATTTTGCTATTGTGATGAATCATAATGTAAATATCTGCTATGCGACCCAGAAAGATGTTGCTAACTACAGGTTGAGAACCTCTGTTCTACAGTACTAAAACCTTTCAATAAGAAGAAATAATGTGTATCTTTAGAAAAGAACATATTTATAAAATTAGATTAAAGCAAGTTTACAAATACTTATTTGATAAATCAAACTACTACAATAAAAATTGTTTAAATGGACTTAAATTAAAAGAGTGCTTCTCCATTAAAAGTTACAAACATACCAACAGAAACTTTAATTTTGCAGTCAAAAGGAAAACAATGTGAAATTATTGTGACATGATACATTTATGAAAACACAAGTTGGTTCTAAAATTTTGTCCAAACTTGGAAATTTCACAGCACAATATTAGTAATTAATATAACTTATTTTATGTGCACTAAGGCAATAATGTATAAACCAATTTCAAAATGATTTGTCTTACCCCTTCAATAATGGAGGAATGGTTTTATCAGATATATATCAAAATATTATGAGAGATTAGTCTAAGACAGGAACTTAAATGTGGTTTTGTAAGACAAAATTTTTATAGCTATCTTAGGATTTATATAACCTGTTCTAGCCTCCTAAATTTTGGATAAACATTTTAGAATTTTAACGTAATTTTCTTACTTTGATATGCTGTCTCTTTCAAGCATATGATTTGTTAGAAATTTGAAGCTTGGATATTTTAATTTAGCTTCAAAAGTATCTAATCCAAAAGGGAAAGTAAACTATTCCTAAATATAGTACAAGTTTCTGATAGGAAATATATATCTAATTAACTCAGTCATATTCCTAATGTCATATTTATAAGTGGACAAGGATACAGAAGTTGCATTCACAGATCTGCAAATGCAAAAAATAGAAATAGTTTCTATTTACTTTTTATGAAGTAATGTGCAGTTCATCAAAGTAGTATAAAACATTTTAGGCATTTATTTTATCATTAATTTTTGAAAATTTGGTACATAAACAGTGTATTTGTATTTACCCCATATATACTAATACACTCTCACCCTTCTAATTATCCCCATGTCTCCCAATTCTCTCTCAAATTCATAACCCTAAACCAGTGCAATATCCTATATATTCCTAATACTTATCCTTATAAACTTTCTAAATGAATAACTTCTCATTAAAATTTAAATGTTTTTAGATATTTTAAAAGTTTGGTTACAATTATTAAATAGGTCTGTTGCTAATCAATGACAGGAAATTGGCTAGCTCTGTGAATAAATTATCATTATTTAACCAAAAAGAAAAGTAGTAAATTAAGATGAGAACTTTAAAAGAATTTGAAAAAGCCATTAATATTATATGGATTTATTGGTTTTCCTCACTAGAGGGAAAATTGCAGTAAATGATTTTTTTGCTTGTTCCTGCTGACATTTGTTCTGAAATGTCAAGATTTTGCTGGAACTTTGGCACTTAGGAAGTGACTTCAAAATCCTTACTATTCTTCTCCAAGCATACTGTTTTGTTTTATGGAACAGGAGTAAAGCTGTGTATTTTTTCTTCAGTTAAAGCCCATATACCTTTATAATCTTGAAATTGTCTTTGCTTGACTTTATGAGAACCTATCTATTCTGAATATTAATAAGTTGTTTTAACTTCATAGTGAATTCTTATACTTCACTTTCTATGTAGCATGTGCTTATGGAATTCTTAAATTTTATAAGTTATTAAAAATAATCCATGCCTTCTTGATAAATAACTCTAATCTCAACCAAAAATGTCTAACTATAAGTAACCTTCCAATTTTTAGTTTGGTCCATTTAAAGCCTTTAATTAATGTCTGTGATGTAGGCTTGAAATGCACACACTAAAATGCATTTAAGTATTGTTTCTGAGTAAGAGGTGGCTCCTCTTTGGATTTTCAATATTTTTAGTTTTAGTTGGATTTTATTTTTGTCATGTCCTCATTTCAAACTGACTCATAATCCAGAATTATCCTGGTAAATCATATCAAGTAAGCTATTATTGGCTAAAATGAATCAGTAAGAAACACTGCATTGCTCATGTCTAAATGTAAATAGGCAAGGAGTTTCTTCTACATTTTCTGTAAAAATAAAAATAACCCATCTTATGTTATTTTCCTTCTGAGGAATATTTACACACACTTAAGTTAAGCAAAGTAAATGCTTTTTTATATGATGATTTTAAGTAGACTGTGTATGTTGTTTTACTTAGTCATACTGCAACTTGATATGCCAAGCTTTGTTAACAACCATGGAAGGCTTGCCCCTTTCTGAGCAGAAACAGAGAACGAATGGATTGAGGGGGGAAAAGAGGAAAAGAAGGGGGAGGGAATGGGAAGAGAAAAGACAGGGGAAACTGTGGTCAAGATTTAATTATAAGGTACATTTTTATTAAACAAAATCCATAACAAATTTTAGACTCATTTAATGACTGGTTTCATTAAATTTGCAACAATAATAATTTATTCCTTTAGCAATGCATTAACTTTACAGAAAGAAACTATAACATATTTTAAACTACATGGAGTACAGAGATATTTCAAGGATTATAGTGAATATTTCATTTCATTTTTGTACAAAAAAATCTCGAATGGGGGTGAGGTGAAATGGTTCAACCAGGAAAGATACAATGGGTGATCAATCCTAGGACCTACATGAGAGAAGACAACTGACTCCCACCCGTTACCTCTGACCGTATGTGATGTAGCACAAGCAATCACACAAAACACATTCCCCATACAACAAATAAATAAATGTAACAAAAATAATTCCCCAAAGCAGAATATAAAACTATTCAATAGGAAAATATTGAATGAGTATATATTTGTTGAAAAATTCCAACAGTAACAAAATTAAACACATAAGTGATTAGGATATTTTCTTCCAGATATATATAATAACGCAGATTGTGTTTGTTTCTACATTTTCAATTAACCTTTTAGTAATAATTGGAGTGATAGTTTGAGTGAATGATTATCACTGAAGATGCAATATATCCAGTTTTATTCACTGGCATGCTATTTCAATAGTTAACATATTTCCATTCATTTTCTTACTTGCTGTTAATTCTCTTTGTCAGTATTATGCTTAACAAACTAGCCTCATTGAAATGCACTATTTTCAAACAATAGAGGAAAAAGCATTCATATTTAGCACAATTAAATTAAAACTCAGGGTCAGAAATTGGGGTTCAACCTGAGGATGTGAAAAGCAAAGCAGCAATCCACTGGTTCTTATTTAACCTCATGATGAATTGGCAATCCTTCCTCCAGGAATCTCAGAATGAGAATATGTGTCCGAGAGCAGTCTCCTCCCATTTTTATCCTCTCTAGTACTGGGGTTAAGGGCATATACCACTGTCATTAAAGGCATACACTGCCCAGTTTCTATGGCAACTTGTATAACTACTGGGATTAAAGGTTTGTGTGTCATTATGGCTACTGAGATTAAAGGTGTGTGTCATTGTGGATACTGGAATTAAACATGTGTTTCTATAATCTGGTCTCTAAGACTAACCAGTTGAACTGTTTTACTCCAAGATATTAAGGCAATCTTTATTTATTAAAATATAATTGAAATGCCACTACATCTATACTTAACCATCTTCCAAGAAAAATATTATACCATAATATTATAAGCAAATTTTTCTTATGGAAAAGTTTTTTTAATATGGAAAACATTTTTCATCTAGTAAGTCATAAACAGAATAATATTCTACATATTTAAAAATAAGAAAACACACATTATGCACATTTGTGTACTGAGAAGGTATCAACCAAAATATTGAGTAGCCCGATATCACATGATTCATACGAAAAAGTTATCAAACTCAAATGAACCGCTTGATAAGTTGTTTCAACAGAATTCTCACATTTTTTGCAGAGAGTATGGCTTTCCAGTTTACTTCAATTTTGTAGCAAGTTATAAAATGAAGTTTCATTTTGACTCTGTCAGATTATGTTAAAATACTCTCAATCTGATATATCATTTCATTCCATATTGTCATTTAATTCCCATATAACATTTGGGAAGTTCAGTTGTATTCTATAAATAGCATGAATACTTTGAGTTTGAGGTGTGTTTCTTGTAAAGAGCAGAATGTTGGATCCTGATTTTGTATTCATTTTCTTAACCTGTGCCTTTTTATAGGTGAATTGAGTCCATTGATATTAAGTGATATTAATGATATTAATGCCAGTGGTTGATGCTTTTTTTTGATCCAGTGTTCTGTATGCTTCTTATACCTTCATAGGAATATCCTTCTTTAGGTTGGGAA